>OY992891.1:43088955-43263955 GCA_963921405.1 Cepaea hortensis | reverse complement strand
CTGTTTGTCTGATAAGAACGTTTCTTATTCGGTCTCTGATTTCTAAGTTGGCAGCGCTCCTCAGACATCACACCTCACAGGTATAGATTTTGAGTAAGTGTGATTTGGCTAATGTCCAAGTTTGAGATTAGTAGCTTAGGGTTAGTGTGAATATGCTGCTTATTATCTGTAACATCATCAAACATGTAACAATAAATTCTTTGAGGACATGCATCTTTCCTGTGATAACATTTGGAAGTGAGCCACGGGCAATTTCGCATTCTCTGTAGAAGAAAATTTGAGATTTTAAGGTCAAATATTTCAGAAAAGTTCTAAGAATATCGGGGAACAAGAAGAAGAAAAATACAGAAATTCCATAAGATCTTAACAAATCTGGCTCATGAACAGTACCATGTCTCGGAAACTGGAATAGTTTGGCCATTTTAACTGTCACAGTGGCGTGGAGAGAACAGAGATGGGAGGCATTGATGGTAGCAGAGGCAGGCTTCAACCATCACTGGCATGAAGGACACGGGACACTGCAGACACCTCCAGCAACAGGGTGCACGCTGGGGAAATGCCAAGAGATCGAGAGGCTTTTCAACGCGCCGAAATAAAAGCAATATTCAGTAAATGACCTGTTACATGATGATGATGATGATGATGATGATGATGTATACAGTATTGCAAAGACACGAGTGGAAGAATCCTAAAACGATCAAGAAATTTTAACAAATTGAAAATAACTATTAAATACATACAAAATAAAGATGGTAACGTAAAAGAGTGCCATCAGCGAGAGAACCAGAAAGTATACTGGATGTAATCGAGTGGGCAATAAGAATGCCAGCAGAGACATGATCAGGGAGAACACTAAAAGAACTCGAGTGGGCAATAAGAATGCCAGCAGAGACATGATCAGAAATAACACTGGATGAAGTCGAGTGGGCAATAAGAATGCCAGCAGAGACATGATCAGAAATAACACTGGATGAAGTCGAGTGGGCAATAAGAATGCCAGCAGAGACAGACCCAGAAAGAACACTGGATGAAGTCGAGTGGGCAATACGAATGCCAGCAGAGATAGGACCAGAAAGAACACTGGATGAAGTCCAGTGGGCAATAAGAATGCCAGCAGAGACAGACCTGTGAAAGAACACTGAATGAAGTCGAGTGGGCAATAAGAATGCCAGCAGAGACAGGACCAGAAATAACACTGGATGAAGTCGAGTGGGCAATAAGAATGCCAGCAGAGACAGGACCAGAAATAACACTGGATGAAGTCGAGTGGGCAATAAGAATGCCAGCAGAGACAGACCTATGAAAGACCACTAAATGAAGTCGACTGGGCAATTAGAATGCCAGCAGAGACATGATCAGGGAGAACACTGAAAGAAGTCGAGTGGGCAATAAGAATGCCAGCAGAGACATGATCAGAAATAACACTGGATGAAGTCGAGTGGGCAATAAGAATGCCAGCAGAGACAGACCCAGAAAGAACACTGGATGAAGTCGAGTGGGCAATAAGAATGCCAGCAGAGATAGGACCAGAAAGAACACTGGATGAAGTCGAGTGGGCAATAAGAATGCCAGCAGAGACAGACCCAGAAAGAACACTGGATGAAGTCGAGTGGGCAATAAGAATGCCAGCAGAGACATGATCAAAAATAACACTGGATGAAGTCGAGTGGGCAATAAGAATGCCAGCAGAGACAGACCCAGAAAGAACACTGGATGAAGTCGAGTGGGCAATAAGAATGCCAGCAGAGACAGACCCAGAAAGAATACTGGATGAAGTCGAGTGGGCAATAAGAATGCCAGCAGAGATAGAACCAGAAAGAACACTGGATGAAGTCGAGTGGGCAATAAGAATGCCAGCAGAGACAGACCCAGAAAGACCACTAAATGAAGTCGAGTGGGCAATTAGAATGCCAGCAGAGACATGATCAAAAATAACACTGGATGAAGTCGAGTGGGCAATAAGAATGCCAGCAGAGACAGGACCAGAAATAACACTGGATGAAGTCGAGTGGGCAATAAGAATGCCAGCAGAGACAGACCTATGAAAGACCACTAAATGAAGTCGAGTGGGCAATTAGAATGCCAGCAGAGACATGATCAGGGAGAACACTGAAAGAAGTCGAGTGGGCAATAAGAATGCCAGCAGAGACATGATCAGAAATAACACTGGATGAAGTCGAGTGGGCAATAAGAATGCCAGCAGAGACAGACCCAGAAAGAACACTGGATGAAGTCGAGTGGGCAATAAGAATGCCAGCAGAGATAGGACCAGAAAGAACACTGGATGAAGTCGAGTGGGCAATAAGAATGCCAGCAGAGACAGACCCAGAAAAAACACTGGATGAAGTCGAGTGGGCAATAAGAATGCCAGCAGAGACATGATCAAAAATAACACTGGATGAAGTCGAGTGGGCAATATGAATGCCAGCAGAGACAGACCCAGAAAGAACACTGGATGAAGTCGAGTGGGCAATAAGAATGCCAGCAGAGACAGACCCAGAAAGAATACTGGATGAAGTCGAGTGGGCAATAAGAATGCCAGCAGAGATAGGACCAGAAAGAACACTGGATGAAGTCGAGTGGGCAATAAGAATGCCAGCAGAGACAGACCCAGAAAGACCACTAAATGAAGTCGAGTGGGCAATTAGAATGCCAGCAGAGACATGATCAAAAATAACACTGGATGAAGTCGAGTGGGCAATAAGAATGCCAGCAGAGACAGACCCAGAAAGAACACTGGATGAAGTCGAGTAGGCAATAAGAATGCCAGCAGAGACAGACCCAGAAAGAACACTGGATGAAGTCGAGTGGGCAATAAGAATGCCAGCAGAGATAGGACCAGAAAGAACACTGGATGAAGTCGAGTGGGCAATAAGAATGCCAGCAGAGACAGACCAAGAAAGACCACTAAATGAAGTCGAGTGGGTAATTAGAATGCCAGCAGAGACATGATCAGGGAGAACAGTGAAAGAAGTCGAGTGGGCAATAAGAATGCCAGCAGAGACATGATCAGAAATAACACTGGATGAAGTCGAGTGGGCAATAAGAATGCCAGCAGAGACAGACCCAGAAAGAACACTGGATGAAGTCGAGTGGGCAATAAGAATGTCAGCAGAGACAGACCCAGAAAGAACACTGGATGAAGTCGAGTGGGCAATAAGATTGCCAGCAGAGATAGGACCAGAAAGAACACTGGATGAAGTCGAGTGGGCAATAAGAATGCCAGCAGAGACAGACAAAGAAAGAACACTGGATGAAGTCGAGTGGGCAATAAGAATGCCAGCAGAGACAGACCCAGAAAGAACACTGGATGAAGTCGAGTGGGCAATAAGAATGCCAGCAGAGACAGACCCAGAAAGAACACTGGATGAAGTCGAGTGGGCAATAAGAATGCCAGCAGAGATAGGACCAGAAAGAACACTGGATGAAGTCGAGTGGGCAATAATAATGCCAGCAGAGACAGACCCAGAAAGACCACTAAATGAAGTCTAGTGGGCAATTAGAATGCCAGCAGAGACATGATCAGGGAGAACAGTGAAAGAAGTCGAGTGGGCAATAAGAATGCCAGCAGAGACATGATCAGAAATAACACTGCATGAAGTCGAGTGGGCAATAAGAATGCCAGCAGAGACAGACCCAGAAAGAACACTGGATGAAGTCGAGTGGGCAATAAGAATGCCAGCAGAGATAGGACCAGAAAGAACACTGGATGAAGTCGAGTGGGCAATAAGAATGCCAGCAGAGACAGACCTGTGAAAGAACACTGAATGAAGTCGAGTGGGCAATAAGAATGCCAGCAGAGACAGGACCAGAAATAACATTGGATGAAGTCGAGTGGGCAATAAGAATGCCAGCAGAGACAGGACCAGAAATAATACTGGATGAAGTCGAGTGGGCAATAAGAATGCCAGCAGAGACAGACCTATGAAAGACCACTAAATGAAGTCGAGTGGGCAATTAGAATGCCAGCAGAGACATGATCAGGGAGAACACTGAAAGAAGTCGAGTGGGCAATAAGAATGCCAGCAGAGACATGATCAGAAATAACACTGGATGAAGTCGAGTGGGCAATAAGAATGCCAGCAGAGACAGACCCAGAAAGAACACTGGATGAAGTCGAGTGGGCAATAAGAATGCCAGCAGAGATAGGACCAGAAAGAACACTGGATGAAGTCGAGTGGGCAATAAGAATGCCAGCAGAGACAGACCCAGAAAGAACACTGGATGAAGTCGAGTGGGCAATAAGAATGCCAGCAGAGACATGATCAAAAATAACACTGGATGAAGTCTAGTGGGCAATAAGAATGCCAGCAGAGACAGACCCAGAAAGAACACTGGATGAAGTCGAGTGGGCAATAAGAATGCCAGCAGAGATAGGACCAGAAAGAACACTGGATGAAGTCGAGTGGGCAATAAGAATGCCAGCAGAGACAGACCCAGAAAGAACACTGGATTAAGTCGAGTGGGCAATAAGAATGCCAGCAGAGACAGACCCAGAAAGACCACTAAATGAAGTCGAGTGGGCAATTAGAATGCCAGCAGAGACATGATCAGGGAGAACAGTGAAAGAAGTCGAGTGGGCAATAAGAATGCCAGCAGAGACATGATCAGAAATAACACTGGATGAAGTCGAGTGGGCAATAAGAATGCCAGCAGAGACAGACCCAGAAAGAACACTGGATGAAGTCGAGTGGGCAATAAGAATGCCAGCAGAGATAGGACCAGAAAGAACACTGGATGAAGTCGAGTGGGCAATAAGAATGCCAGCAGAGACAGACCCAGAAAGAACACTGGATGAAGTCGAGTGGGCAATAAGAATGCCAGCAGAGACAGACCCAGAAAGAACACTGGATGAAGTCGAGTGGGCAATAAGAATGCCAGCAGAGACAGACCCAGAAAGAACACTGGATGAAGTCGAGTGGGCAATAAGAATGCCAGCAGAGATAGGACCAGAAAGAACACTGGATGAAGTCGAGTGGGCAATAATAATGCCAGCAGAGACAGACCCAGAAAGACCACTAAATGAAGTCGAGTGGGCAATTAGAATGCCAGCAGAGACATGATCAGGGAGAACAGTGAAAGAAGTCGAGTGGGCAATAAGAATGCCAGCAGAGACATGATCAGAAATAACACTGCATGAAGTCGAGTGGGCAATAAGAATGCCAGCAGAGACAGACCCAGAAAGAACACTGGATGAAGTCGAGTGGGCAATAAGAATGCCAGCAGAGATAGGACCAGAAAGAACACTGGATGAAGTCGAGTGGGCAATAAGAATGCCAGCAGAGACAGACCTGTGAAAGAACACTGAATGAAGTCGAGTGGGCAATAAGAATGCCAGCAGAGACAGGACCAGAAATAACATTGGATGAAGTCGAGTGGGCAATAAGAATGCCAGCAGAGACAGGACCAGAAATAATACTGGATGAAGTCGAGTGGGCAATAAGAATGCCAGCAGAGACAGACCTATGAAAGACCACTAAATGAAGTCGAGTGGGCAATTAGAATGCCAGCAGAGACATGATCAGTGAGAACACTGAAAGAAGTCGAGTGGGCAATAAGAATGCCAGCAGAGACATGATCAGAAATAACACTGGATCAAGTCGAGTGGGCAATAAGAATGCCAGCAGAGACAGACCCAGAAAGAACACTGGATGAAGTCGAGTGGGCAATAAGAATGCCAGCAGAGATAGGACCAGAAAGAACACTGGATGAAGTCGAGTGGGCAATAAGAATGCCAGCAGAGACAGACCCAGAAAGAACACTGGATGAAGTCGAGTGGGCAATAAGAATGCCAGCAGAGACATGATCAAAAATAACACTGGATGAAGTCTAGTGGGCAATAAGAATGCCAGCAGAGACAGACCCAGAAAGAACACTGGATGAAGTCGAGTGGGCAATAAGAATGCCAGCAGAGATAGGACCAGAAAGAACACTGGATGAAGTCGAGTGGGCAATAAGAATGCCAGCAGAGACAGACCCAGAAAGAACACTGGATTAAGTCGAGTGGGCAATAAGAATGCCAGCAGAGACAGACCCAGAAAGACCACTAAATGAAGTCGAGTGGGCAATTAGAATGCCAGCAGAGACATGATCAGGGAGAACAGTGAAAGAAGTCGAGTGGGCAATAAGAATGCCAGCAGAGACATGATCAGAAATAACACTGGATGAAGTCGAGTGGGCAATAAGAATTCCAGCAGAGACAGACCCAGAAAGAACACTGGATGAAGTCGAGTGGGCAATAAGAATGCCAGCAGAGATAGGACCAGAAAGAACACTGGATGAAGTCGAGTGGGCAATAAGAATGCCAGCAGAGACAGACCCAGAAAGAACACTGGATGAAGTCGAGTGAGCAATAAGAATGCCAGCAGAGACATGATCAAAAATAACACTGGATGAAGTCGAGTGGGCAATAAGAATGCCAGCAGAGACAGACCCAGAAAGAACACTGGATGAAGTCGAGTGGGCAATTAGAATGCCAGCACAGACATGATCAGGGAGAACAGTGAAAGAAGTCGAGTGGGCAATAAGAATGCCAGCAGAGACATGATCAGAAATAACACTGGATGAAGTCTAGTGGGCAATAAGAATGCCAGCAGAGACAGACCCAGAAAGAACACTGGATGAAGTCGAGTGGGCAATAAGAATGCCAGCAGAGATAGGACCAGAAAGAACACTGGATGAAGTCGAGTGGGCAATAAGAATGCCAGCAGAGACAGACCCAGAAAGAACACTGGATGAAGTCGAGTGGGCAATAAGAATGCCAGCAGAGACATGATCAAAAATAACACTGGATGAAGTCGAGTGGGCAATAAGAATGCCAGCAGAGACAGACCCAGAAAGAACACTGGATGAAGTCGAGTGGGCAATTAGAATGCCAGCAGAGACATGATCAGGGAGAACAGTGAAAGAAGTCGAGTGGGCAATAAGAATGCCAGCAGAGACATGATCAGAAATAACACTGGATGAAGTCGAGTGGGCAATAAGAATGCCAGCAGAGACAGGATCAGGAAGAACACTGGATGAAGTCGAATGGACAATATAAAGAATTCTCAAAAAGATAAATGGCTTGGAAATGATAACATGACAGCAGAGTTTGCTATAGCTGGCGGAGAACGACACGTGGACAATGCACATGTTCGCTACATAGGTATGGGGTACATGAAAATCGTCAAAGGCGTGCATGAGAGCAATGCGACTGCCCAAATAAAAGACGTGCGTTATTAAATTATATACTATTTACAGAACAGGTTAGTTGCCTTGACAAGCCCCACCAGCAAACTGTTATAAACAATAATCAGGGAAGATGTTACCAGCCAAACAGAAGAACACATACACATTGTACACGCCGGCTACACACGAAATAAAGTTATACTTGCCAATATATGTACTATGAAGATATTCATAGAGAATAAAAAGCTCCAAGAAAAATGTCTGGCACCTGTTGGTGCGCGTGTCTTCGACGAGTGCATAATACTGGATCCGGGACCTATAGTATGTCCCACAAAGAATGCCTTCTTTCACGATCAATTATTTTGAAAACTGTCTGTTGCATCGTTATGAAATTTTTCCAGCCGTCTTATATTTACCCCCACGCAAGGAATATGTCTTTTATAGGTCCAAAAACTACTTAATTCATCGAAAGCGGCGACATTTCTTTGATGTTTTGCTGAATAACTAGTGATTTCTCGCTAACAAATTTATGTTTACAGTAATGAAAGCCCCGCCAATTCAGATGACACACAAGGCGTATTCGGATTCGTATGGGAGTGGGTGCAATGAAAGAAGTAACTTAAAATCGACAGGGTCGGCTGCATTGCACCGGGTTTTTATCCCATATGACTCAGTTTCTTTCCGCAGCGCGGAAAGCGTCGCACAAAGCGCAAACTCCGTACCCCCAGCGACGACCCTCGAAAGTCTCCGAAAAAATGCACTCGTGAAATGAAGGACGCGGCCCGGAATCGAACATACAACCTTCGGAGCCCGAGTCAGACGGCTTGACCACTTCACCACGGAGAATCCCGAGAGGGGTGCAATGTGTAATATGAGCAAAGACAGAGCATTTACAGAGGCATGGGGTAAATAATTTGTAAATTGACAGGAAAGTAGAAGGAATATATTTCTTACCTTATTTTTCATTTCCTTCTTGTTTCTTCAGCTGCAAGTTAATAATGTGTATACAAGTATTCGTGTTAACTTTTTATATTGAGTTCGTGAAAGCTTCCAAATAGCTGTGCGTTAATGAGCGTATGGAGTGACCAGAAATGATACCGCAATTTAGTCATCATGTTTCCATTTTTAAGGATCTGTTCAGCTGTCTGTGTAGTTTGTTCACACGTACACATGGGTGACAGACCCGCTTTGAGTCTTCGTGAAAGAGTGTCTACTCCGCTGTTTACCGTTCAGAGACGGAACATGATTACCTGTTTTGCACTATGAAGATAATTGTCAGTGTCTCTGTAGTGGGCTTTTTTCTTAACGACCAAGATGTTGGTGCTCTTTTCATTGAAGTTTATAGATTGATTCGTATGCACGTGTGTTGTCTCCTAATTTGACAACGTGTTTGCTCTCACGTTTCTTGTTATGCCACAATATGTCAGTTTCCAAAGCAATATTACTCTTCTGTTGGTATTCAATGCATTTAGTGTGTGTGTGTGTGTGTGTGTGTGTGTGTGTGTGTGTGTGTGTGTGTGTGTGTTTTCAATACAGTTGTTTGTCACGGATGAGGGCTTGCGGAATTGAAAATTCATCATTGTGGAAAACAAACTGATGCCAATGACATTATGCTAATGCTGTAATGTTTAGGGCCTGCAATTCTTCTGAATATTTCTAGCAAAATATCCCAGTTGGTGTGCACGTGGATTAAGGTCTGCGATCTGGTCAGACCTTAATCTGTGTCGGACGATTCCAGTAAGTTGATGACTGCTCTCGGTTGCATAAAATTCAATCCATCCTTTCTCCAATAATCCTCTTCCTTTTTTCAACACATGGTCCTCACATTTTTCCAGTAACTTTTATCAATATTTAATAGCCCAGCCTGGATTAGTATCCTGATGTCAGACAATCTGAATATAGTATTGCCAGCAGCCACCTGTCCTTTAATTTCAGCCCACACAAGTTCTACAGGTTTAAAATGACAATGGTACGGCAGAAGTCTCAAGCACCATGACGATGCTCTTCTATCAACTTGTCGATTTGATATTTCTTGATTCTTGGCGTCTGTTTTACAAGGGACAACAATTCTAGCTAGAAATACGTTTCTGGAAATAGTATGTTTTCCTTTCGGAGTCATATCTTTATTGCTCCCTTTGTGCTCGATGCTGTAGGTATTTTGTCTTCTTGGGCAACAACATTGATATCATGCATTGTCCATAATTGGACACGACGGTCTATCTAGGGATGGAAGCACAGTATTCTCGAGCCAATCTCTAAATACATCACCATTCATCTTATTATGATAATCTATATTGTATGTATGCTTTGATACGAACACTAGCCCAGCATTCTGATGTAAGCCATTATGCGTATTACCAGCATGGGCCATGACCAAAAGCTGTCCTATACTACTGGGCACATATCGCTTTATCTGTCCATCCACTGATTGCCATTCCTTATCACTTGTGTGGTGTGCATTGATCCACATTTCATCCAAACACACTATGCCATAATTTTCTTTGCGCATTTCCCTTATTTCACGTAGGTATCTGCTTCTCATGGCTCCTAAATGCGGTTGCTCGCAAAGATTATTTCTACCGCCCATGTACTTTCAAATAGTGAAGATAATGTCCTTATAATTTTCCACAAAGTTGTTTTGGATAGCTGTATGTTATTGTTCTTTCTGAACCAAACCCTAAGTTTTCTTACAGTCACTGTTTCTTTGACATCCAAAATTTTTATAATTTTAGGAGCCTCCGTGGCGAAGTGGTCAATCCTTTTGACTCGGGCTCCAAATCTCGTGTGTTCAATTCCGGGCCGCATCCTTCGGTTCACGAGTTAAATTTTTCGGAGACTTCTGTGGGTCGTCGCTAGAGCTGCGGAGTTCGTGCTTTGTGCGATGCTTTCCGCGCTGCGGAAAGAGACCGAGCCATATGGGATAGAACCCGGTGCAATGAAGTCGACCCTGTCGAATTTTAAGCGACTTTTTAAAACATTTTTATAATAGCTCGCCTTATGACATCTTTGTCAAAGCTGTCTACAATAATCTTTCTACCTGCCGTTTTGTTATTGCGTGGTGGTTTAATTCCAGATTCTTGCACCCATCGACGAAATTACCGTTTACTCAAACCCAATGCACGCACTGTTCTTTTTTCGGAATTTGTAATAGTATAAAACAGTTTCTTGCGATCAGCTTCTTAACAAAAATATGTGTACAACTTCATAGCGATTCTTTGAAGTGTACAATTTCGCATTAAATCCCATTGAAAAATATTCACACATTTCAATGTTAGCGATAAGTGGTAAGATTTTTAAAAAAACACATATTAATCAGGTTTCATGAAATAACACACATTTTGAGACACCTCTGAACAGTCCTAGTTTGAACAACGCGGGGAGTTGGCATAAGGCCAATCCCTTCAAAACACGTACACTATTCAACATTGAGCGCTGATTGTCTGGCTACACTGTAATACATTTAAAATTATGAATTTCATCTCAGACCCGTAAATTATGTACCGAATATAAACAAACTTTGAAATCTGCTGTAAAATCTCCAGAACAAAAATTGTTTTGTTGTCTGGACATATTGATAAGGTTATATACTAAATCTCATAATTTTCCCTCTGTTGGTTACTGAGATATGGATGTTTATATTGGGGGGGGGGGGGACTATAATAATTGATCACAGTGTCAATTTATCATATGGTGAATCGTATTGCCGACATGAGCTGTGTCTTTTATGTCTCGTTCCACACTGCCAGAAACATCAGTGTAATCTGTGAAGCATATGGCAGACATTTCACAGTATTTTCAGTTAGCATTCACAGGCAGACAATACTGTTCTTTGCCCAGTATTTTTTACTTTAATCAGGATTTTGATTTTACTGCAATCATGCTTACTATTGAACTACGTTGTGATCATCTGCTTCATCAAACTCGTAAAGTCTCCGCCGTCTATTGCCGGGCTTTCTTTGGCAACATATGGGCTCCAACAGTTTCAGATCTTGTAGTACGTGAACTATCAAACCGGCTTGAAGAGCAAAGGGGAGTAAGACAGAGCCGTATTATCTCCTCATAACTGTTCAACATGTATGCAGAAAATGTATTGAAACACGTAAACAAGATGAGACAAGTGAGAATTGTGATCCATTCTTAATTTATGGAAATCTATTTTTAGACCATAGATATTCAGATAACACGGCCTTCCTCTCAAACAGTACATGGATTAGAAGAGTCTAACGTCAAAAGACATAGATAAGATCAATATCTTTTTTCTCTATTTAAAAAATAATAATGATGACAGACACGACTATATGTCAACCCAAAGTTGCAGACGGTACTGAAGAAATTAAAAATGTCACAAACTGTCAATTACATGGCTAACAAGACGTTTTAATATAGCCTGGGGAAAACTAAAAGCCACAGACAATTGCCAGCAGGCGGTAATAATACCGATATGGAAAGGGAATGGCAATATGCGATAGTGCGAGAAATACAGGGGTATATCACGGTTGAGTCACATTGGGAACATGTACTCACAACAGTCACTGACTTTGGGACAAAGAACTAGACTGACAACGGATACTCACGCAAACCTCAGGTCCGGTATGACATCCCAATGATGGTGGACAACAGGGTATATTCATCGACATACAGGACTTCACGCTGGAGTTCACAGCCAGTGAACACAAGCAAGCAAGCAAGAACTAGACTCAAAGTCGAACAATAGTTAAATAAACCAGTTTGATTTCAGGAAAGGCACACGTTACGCTGATGTATAATTCATATTAAAGAAAATTTGTGAAAACAAAGTAAATGAATACTGTGATTGTAGATCAGGAAAAGTCTTTCGACAGAGTAGATAGATATAAATGATGAACCATCATTAAAGACTACCGGGTGCAAGATAGTTATTAGATAACATTGTAGCATGTATCACTTGACCCAAAGTGCAGTATGAACACGAGAAGGTATCTCAGATATGTTCGCAGCACATACAGGAATGAGACAGGAATGTGTGCACAGGTGGGTAGAAAAAGTTACGAGGGCGAGTCAATAAGTAAGTCACACAGTTCTGTGGGATGGCCGGTATTTTCAAAGGAAAAACAATTTCTATGTAGTCGGTTTGTAAGGACTGATAAAACGATGGGATAAGTGCATCAATGTTGGTGGAAATTATGTTGAGAAGCAAAGGGACAATGTATGGACAACAATAAACTGGTTTGAAGCTGTTATCATAGTCAGGTATTTTTCTACAGCCATTTCTTACTTATTAACTTACCCTCGAAATTTTTCTTTTCTTTTTGTTTTTGTTTTTGTTTATTCGCATATCCTTTACAGGACATCGCTGTCAACACCAGCATCTTTCAGCTGATTGTTGATTTCTTCTACCTAGGAAGAATGATAACAGAAGATGGCAGAAAACACACAGAACTAGAAATCAGATGTCAAAAAGCAAGTGTATCAACTACCACCCTTACTGAAACATCCTAATGTACCCATGTCTGCACAACGACACATAACAAATAATATATTCATACCATCTCTAAGCTACCAGTGTGAGACTTGGACATTATCCAAGTCACACATCTGCAAAATCGACACCTGCGAGATAAGATGCGTGAGAAGAGCTTCCAACTTAGCTATCCGAAACCGTGTAAGAAGTGATGTTATCATTGGAACAGTGGGATCGACACCTTGTGCCACATTCACTAATAGGATAAGATCAAATGATCCGGCCATCTCGTCAGTATCTACATTTCAAAATTAACAACAATGGCGACTTTTCAAGAAATTTCAGGCGTAGGCTGGCCACAACAATGATGAGACTAAACGGTATAACTGAAACTATGCGTTACAATAGCAAATGAAAAACGATGAGCGTAGACGACTTTAGAACATTCATCGTTCTTATGGTAATATACAGATGGGGATGTATTGTGAAGGAAAATCGATGCTAAAATAAACATTCTTAAAATACCGTGAACTGAAATAGTATGGTCATATTGAATGGCGGTGTATATCCAGTAGTGTTGAAAGGCAAAGTTCATGGAGGAAGAGGCACGGCTCAGCACAAGACACAGGAAATTGTAAACATCCTGGGTCTGAACATTCAGGAAGTGGGAGAACTGACTTAGGATCTAGATTCGGGCCGTGATAAGAGCCACGTGATTTGCAAAGCACCTGTTACATAAGGATATGTGACCTAGTGACACATATGACAACAACGATCTATAACTCCATCAACACTAATTGCATGTTGATGTCAGCTATAACACGGAGACCCGGTAACACAGTGGCTAGCATGCTGTCGTTCTGACCCTGTGGTCATGAGTTTTGAATCCTCACAGAACAAAATTGTTCCCAGATCAATTCAGCCCAAAATGGATACCCGGAAATGTTATAGGAATTAAAGGCAACCGGCGTCCTTGTGAGCACATGACCCATCGAGTGCCAATCAGTCCTGAAATAATGGGCTATCATCACATTCCCAACTAGATTCATGGTGTGAACATGGATATTTTCACTTGTTTGATAGCTATAATAACATGAGATTCCGTTGCTTTTCTTTTCATGCTTAATTTCTCTGATTTTACACTGATTATCTTACCTTCAGAGATTTTACTCGGATTATCTTAAGTAATTTCACTTTACTCAGATCATCTTACCTAATCTAATTTTACTCTGATCATCTTACCTTTTTCTATTTTTACTCTGATCATCTTACGTTCTCTGTTTTTACTCTGATCATCTTACATTCTCTGATTTTACCCTGATTATCTTACTATTCTGGTTTTACTCTGATCATCTTTCATAATCTTAAATTCGGCGCTGTGGCTTAGGGGATGATGAACCTGCGTGTCACAATTCTCCGACATATCGAGCCCTGAGTTCAAAATCAGCCGCTGGCGATTTGAATGCAGATCGCTTTGCTTTGATTTCAATGGTATAAGGCGTCGGCCATTTGGGCAGTAATAGTAAACAACTAATCTAACAAATGTTTAATTGCCTAGTTCATCACAAATAGTAGATAAATGCTGAGGTTGACTGAATGTTCTATAAAGGACATGCAACTAGCTTTTATTACTGATGTTAGTTTTGTCGGGTTTTCTTTGCTGCGTGTTTCTGATAGACGTGCGAACGTAATTTCTGCTCGTCATATTACTCAACAAACAACCTTCAATGTGTACACAAGTCCCCAGTGAGTAGACAGCTGGGAACTCCCATGCGACAGATCGTGCCAGCTAATACATGTTTTCAATGAACAGTCAAATTACACGAGATAGGAAAGCTGTCAACGACTCACATGCTTCTGGAGAACATGCACTCACCTGCGCATGTTAGGCTAGAATACATTTGACATAAGAACGAGGCATCTACAGGCAGTGAGGTGGGACATGTGGTGTGTGAATCGCATCAGATGACACCGTCATAGTGAGTGCCACTCGCACCAGATCACATAGTCATAGCGACTCACTCGCACTGGATGACAACTTCATAGTGAGTGCCACTCGCTCACGATGACACAATGATAGTGAGTGTCATTCGCACCAGATGACACCATCATAGTGTGTGAATCGCTGCAGATGACACCCTCATAGTGACTGCCACTCGCACCCGATGAAACCGTCATACTGATACCATTCGCACCGGATAACACCGTTACAGTGAGTGCCACTCGCACCGGATGACACCGTTATAGTGAGTGCCATTCGCACCGGATAACACCGTTACAGTGAGTGCCACTCGCACCGGATGACACCGTCATAATGACTGCCACTCGCACCGGATGACACCGTCATAGTGACTGCCACATAGTGTGTCTGCAGCTGTGGCCTAGAGCTGTGAACACAGTGTCACAATCGTGCATGCCGGGTTCGAAATTAGCTTCCGGCAACAGGAAGCAGACCCAGTTGCGTTGATGATTTGTTCAAACCTATGGGCGTCGGTTGTTCAGAAAGTAATGACAAACTACTAACGTAAACGTTTCTAATAATAAAAAAAAAACAAAAAACAGACATATAATCCGCAGCAAGAATATGCGGGGTTGCGTGCAATATCCTTTAACTGATTAAGTGTTATGGGATGATTAATCGCCTGAAGCAACTTCCCATATCTGTCATAGATTTATATATAGCCGAAATGTTTTAAATGCAAGATGTTGTCTCAATTAAAATATCAATACAGCAGGTTCTCCTAAGCAATCTTCTTCAATTTGACACACAAAAATACAACATAACTGCTACCATGTTAACAACTTTTAGGTCATATCTGTGACACACCCCTACTTCCCATTTCCCGCCATCCATTTATGTTCGGTCCAAACCTACTTTCTGTGTGGCACTGAATCTGTTAAAGGACATGCAACGAAATAAACAAAAACCTACAATGTGCATCAGCAGTATTTGTCTTTTATCTTTAATAAATGTCACATGATTGTTTTGTACACTCGACGTACACAGAATAAATGTCAAGGTCTCTGTTACCACGGCATTCTCGTATATTGTTAATAATTTTCTAGGCCTATGTAATTTCGCCATTACATACACTCAACAGGTGATGTGGTTAGTGTAGAACTGGCCGCCTGATCACGGGTACCAACGTGATGGGACTGCTCAGTTATCTGGCCACGAACAATACTTGCCTTTAGGGGGGATTTAAAATCAGGTCAGTCGGGCAGGCAGATTAGTACACTAGCAATTACACTATAGCCGCGGACTAAATTGTATGCTGTATTATTATTCTTCCACCACCTTTAATTGTGTGTTTTTGTTAATTAGCAGATTTGTATATCTCAGGAAATGTGTCTTTGAATGGAACATAGTCATGCCAACTATTCACAAAGATATTCAAACTTAATATGTTGACAATAAAAATGAACAATGCGATTTAATGGGAATGCAGTGAAACGTCGTTACAAATTTTTTTTTTTTTCATATCCTTTACAGGACATCGCTGTCAACAGCAGCATCTTTCAGCTGTCTGTTGATTTCTTGGCAAGATTACCCTCAGTAGTTTGCCATTGCTTTCTGAGCGGCTGGCTCAGTATCCTGCAAGTCACCAGAGGGGGTCGAACCGCTCCCAGTTCTCTCCCGCTACGAGACTCTGCGTGATAAACGGGATTACGGAGAAAGTGTTGTAACCCCTCAGCCAGAGAGACCGGTTCGTTACAAATAGGGAACAAATTAAGAGTCATATACAATTTTAACTTGGTTCTACTGCCAAGGATAGTATTAAAATAATTTTCTTCTTTTACTTCAGCATTCCGAGCCACTGAGGTTCTTTGCTGCAGATACAAGCCATGTCCATTCGTCTTTCGGGTTGACCTTCTCTTGCCATTCGCTGATTCCAAGTGCCCGTAGGTCTGTATGTATATTATCTCTCCACCGTCTTCTTGGTCTACCTCGGGGTCTACGGTCATTTATTTCTTGAGTGTAAGCGAGTTGTGTTTTCCTATTATATTCCATTCTTTCTATATGCCCCAGCCATTGCAGTCTATTAGCCTTCGTGATATCAGCGATTAGCGGGGACTTAAACAGATCATAAATGTCTTTGTTGCTTCTTCTTTTCCACTCTCCACTTTGTGTATCCATAATAGGCCCAAAGATGCGTCTTAAGACTTTGTTCTCAAAGGTTTGTAACAAGGCTTCGTCTCCTTTCGTTGTACTCCAGGTTTCAGAGCCATACAGCACAACTGGTCTAATCAGTGTTTTGTATATTGTGATCTTGGGGATACGAGATAGCCCATTTGATTTTAGCAGATGTTGTAGTGCATAGTATATCTTATTTCCAGAGTTAATTCTAGCTAGTATTTCTTCCCTTATTATGTTGGAGCAGTTGAATATTGTACCCAGGTATTTGTATGTTTCCGTTCTTTTAATGGTCATATTATCTATTTGTATGTGGCCAGAGTTATTAGCCGTTCCTTCTCTTGAAATTACCATATATTCTGTCTTATCTTGGTTGATAACCAGCCCCATTTGTTGAGCTCTTTCCTTTAAGTGAGTCAATATTTCCAAGGTCTTTTGTTCAATTTCCCCTATAATATCTATATCATCTGCATAACCAAGCAGTTTGGATGTTCCTCCAATAGCACATTCCTCCTTTACCTTCCTTACAACTTTCTCTAGAGCCATATTGAAAAGGAGCGGCGATAGTGCATCACCTTGTTTCAAGCCAGATGTTATTTGGAAAGGGTCTGATTTCCTGCCTTTATATGTTACTATATTTTAAGTATCTTCCATGCATAGACTGGTCATGTTGATTAACTACCTTGGTATTCCAAATTCCTGCATAGCATTCCATGAACTATTCCTATGGATAATATTATGGATTCCTGAGATACTATTATGCAGTAATTTCTCTACTTCCAAGTAATTCTATTTAGTCTAACTAATTTAGCATACCCTTTTAACGCATCTATTGCACTTGTGTGATAAAGTGTTTATAATTCTGGTATCCTGCTGTAAAGTGAACAATGTGCCCTACCTGTGTTTTACATGTTGCTAAGGTGGTGTCTTTTCACAACCTATGTCATTTGTCTGGACAAGGAATGCTGCGAGGCAGGGACGACTGCATCTACCTCGTTAGGCAGTGACCTAACATCAGAGAAATACTAACAGTTCTCACCAGAACTGCACGACCGTATTCACACAACTTTAGTGTAGGCATGTGCAAAGTGATATTTTCTCGTTAAGTTCGGTTCACATTCGGTACCCATATACTACACAGTCTTCCTGCGGCTTTCCAGTTTTATCTTTCAACGTTCGTTAGGGTGTCCCTCGCACCAGCAGAGTTTGTCCTTTGTGACATCAGATGTCCAGCTTGTCACATGGAATACAGTGGGAAAACAAGTCCTCACTGAGTTGATGCTTTTAAGTAAGATTTGATTGAAATCAGCGGCAATGATAATATGCTTCTTACTACACAATTCAGTATCATCGACCTATGTAGGGCGCCAAAATCGTGTAGCATTAACAAGTCACCCTTTTTTCCATTTATTCATGATGTTATCTATGTGACGCGGTCATCCGTGGCAAAGATTTTACGGACGCGGTTCGTAATCCCGTAAACCCACGTTTGAAACACAGCTGCGCGCGATTTGGCAGCAGACCACGTTGCCTTGGTTTTGCGTTTGTATCGGTGCCGGTCATTCAGAAAGCAGTGTCAAACTACTGAACGTAAACTTGCCGAGAGATCACTGTGGCAGAAATATTGACTGCGATGTCCTGTAAAAAAGGATATGCAACCAAAAAAAACAAAAAAAAAAACATCATTGCGACAATTTCCTCTCCTTGGGCTATCTGTGTCTGCTGAGCTGAAATTAAGCCCCAGAATTCGCCGTTATTTTTCGTACCTAGCCTGCGACGTGTCGTCACTTCCCGTCCGTCTTTCCTCTGATATACTGCAACATAAGGCTAGTGGGCTCTGAACAGTGGGACTATATTAAGTGGTTTAAAAGCATAGTGATGTATATATATGCCACATAACCTCCCTACATTGTATATATTTATATGTCTATATGTTTTTTTAAGTGTATATGCGTATATATATACACATATACCTTAAAAATCAAAATAAAAAAATCTGAGTGGCTGGGTGAGTGGCAGGATGGCGAGTTTGCTCTTACGGAGGGCTCCAGAACAGGGATGACAGGGGAGACCTGGACGTCTTGTTGTCGCACCAACCCATACACCGATGACGAAAACAAGAAATCTAACGTAGAGGAAGACGGGCAGCTGATCGGGGGAACAACCTGAGACTGCACTTAAATTCTCTGCCTTTGCCAATATCGAGTCCTTATGAGGACTGAACGTGACCGGGACCAGCCCCGATGAGAACAACACAGCATAAAACAGAAGAAAATAACCAGACAGCACAACAGAAATTTATACGACAAACAGAGCGGAACCAATAAAACCAGTATGAATTAGGACTAACAATTCACACAACCACGGATCTCAACAATAACCGACGCTGAGGAAGCAGGTTTGACGAGACCGAATTTGGAATATTGTTTTGTTCGAAAATTGGAATTGGAATTGGAATAGTGATGTAACGTATACATTATGTGAAGTAACGACATAACAGTCAAACAGGTCAGTGGTTTCAATAACAAGACTGAACAGTATCACGTGACGAGAGCTGAGTCACAGATATAGAATGGAGTCGCTATGTTCAGAGATACTTTTACAACGTGAGCAAAATCATGGAAACACAGAAGCATCTTCCCAAGTGAAAAAGTACAAGTCTTGAAATGTGTGTGCGGCCTGTGCTTCTGTATGAGTACCAATACCGGGCAATGAGTATTACATGGCGCTGAAACTGGCGGCACTATAGAACTACTGAGATGGGGGAAAACAGGAAACCTTTGAGATATTGAGAGCTGTAGACGTCACATGATGATTCAACATAAACACCATATCAGAATTCATGGAATGTATCAACATATTATGTGGAACAGGAACATGCGCCTAATATGTGAAAATACAAGGTATGAGAGTCAGAAGAAGGCACTGAAAGATGTGTTTGAGTGAGGAATGAGGGAGATCAGAATTCGTTGAATACAGTGTATGAATCTGGTCTTCAAGTTATGTCCATCTGGGGAGTCAACACAAACAGTTATTGTTCCTTCCTAGTAACTAATGATCGGAACTTATGGTAAACAATGTACTCACGGGTATATCACAAAAACTCAAGGGCGCATTGATATAACTTACATTAGGCATCTAACTAAATAACGGACATGCTTATAGATAGGGATCAGTAAAAAAGACCGCAACATTAGTGGAAATATAGGACACGCGCAGTTGGAGTAAAGCAGGCAGAAAACTTCTTCCGGAAACTTCAAAGCAAAGACAAAAGCAACACATCTATCTGAAGTTGTCGTGTAAATGTTTCTGTTCCAGACAGTACAATTCAGCATAAAATACAAGGGTAAGTTAATAAGAGCCACAAATGGCTGTAGATAAATAACTACCTATGATAACAACTTAAAACCAGTTCATTTTCTAACATGCATTGTCCCTTTATTTCTCAACATAATTTCCACCAACATCAATGTACTTATCCAATCGTTTTATCAGTCCCCCTAAACCAGCTGCATAGAACTGCGTGCCCTGTTTTTTAAACCACGTTTTCACTTCACATTCAACTTCGGCGTCATTCGCGAATTGTCTCCCTCCAAGGTGGGTTTTCAGTGGACTTAGCCTCTAGCGATTTCCCGTAAAGTGGTGCATAGTTGGGTAGAAAACGTTACGAGGGCGAGTCAATAAGTAAGTCACCCAGTTCTATGGGATGGCAGGTAAATGAAAACAGGGCATGCAGATTTATGCAGCCTGTTTGTGAGGACTGATAAATCAATGGGATAAGTTCATCAATGTTGGTGGAAATTATGTTGGGAAATACAGGGACAATAATTTAAAAATAAACTGGTTTCAAGTTGTTATCATGGCTAGTTATTTTTCTACCGCCATTTGTGACTTACTTATTAACCTACCTTCGTATTTATTGCCACCAGAACACACACCAAGCTGCAGTACCACACGTTTAATCAGCTAACTGAACCCTGCTCACCAGGTATTTGTAATTGATTAAAGCATATGTAGAAACTGCATAATGATCGTAAAGAATTGAGACGAACTCTTATAAACAACAGATGAGGTCAGAGGTCACCATAAACTAATTATAACCATACCCATGTGTAGCATGATGGAACAGAATTCCCCATTCCCAGTCCGACACATTTCATAAAGATACTTTAAGTCTTAACGGGGACCATCCCAAATAGAAGGGATATTATTAGATCGTATGTTCTAGAACGAGTTGGGGGAGGCGGCGGTATGCACTTGTCTTTTGATTGGTTCATAAGTAATGAGCCCACGCTATTCCTGGGCCATATTTTAAAATCTAATTAGTTTGAGCGGGATTCCACCGAGAGCGGTCGCTAGTGTGATGTGATGACCTAACAATGCCCTTAAAGATTCAATAATATATTGTTCTCTGGAAAGCAGGTACCACTTTAAAACATACTTTAATGTTGTAGTTGTGCCTGGTAAACGAATGAGAAGAATGTATGAGTATTTTGTGAATAAAATGTGAAAGTGGAAAACCTAACTTCTGTGCGCCAGAATTCTGAACACTGCATCTTCAACCTTGACATGTCTTTCACGCTGTATACTCCAAGTGCATATCAATCCCTTGATGTGACTGGTTGCGTATGCTTGATGAATGTATGGCACACTCATGCAGATTCGCAAACCCAAACCCCTTGTGCATTCATCATGCCTAGGATGACTCATTCTTAACTCAACTGTACCTTTGCTCTCGTGCGAGTTAACAAATGACAGTCTGAATGGGAATGAGTGATGTAAACATGTACAAGTTCCTTGGTAAAAAGCTGAGAATGTTGGAGTGAGTGAGTTGGTGATTTAATAAATAGCCTCTCACATCTAGTGGAAGGAAAGATGCTTCAATATCCATATGTAAACAGGTTGTGTGTGGCACGCCAGAATTGCTAAATCCATGTGATGCCTGGTGGCTATATGCTCAAGAGAATTAATACAATTTCTCTCTGAAGTATTACACTGGTACCTTTACTGTTGGTTGGTTCATATAAACTAGTTCCTAAGAGAACCATAGGTGTGTGAACCTGTGTCTTAGTTGGCTGAATATAATGTATGGCTCATGCAAATTTACAAGGGCTAAACATGTTTTTCCCATATGTGCTTTGGTGCATATGTGAACAGTTGTTATGCAATTGAGCTTCTGTTACCTACTGTAGTAGACATGAAAATTACTCAGTGGGGAAAGAGCACATGATGATGATATAGATGATGTACCTGTGAGTCAGGTCTGTCTGAGAAAAGGGGTGAGGTCTGGCATTGCTGAGTGAGTGTATATGGAATAGGACATTCATGCACCAACATCACAGCCATAGGAATGGATGTCTGGTCTGCTAATTGGGTAAATGCCATTAGTTAATCCATATTGCATATTGCAGTTGTAAATGCCTATTTTCCATTTCCCTTCACAATGCCTGTCCCATGTTGCTATGTCACAATGATTGCTGTACTGTGTCTGGTCCTCCTTGTGCCCAGGTCTACTGTGGTTCAAACATGGTGGAACTTAGACCGCATAAATGCTTGTAATTGTGTTAAGCTACCCTGTCTCAGCATATGGTCTTGTGATTACCACAGTGCATCACAGTGAAATTCACTACATCATCAACCTTAACCTTCCCCATCTCCATCTGTGTATGTTAATGTATGATAACATCATCTTTTAACACATATAAAGAGATGTTGTGCCATTTTGTATATTGACAGAGAACAGGAGGATGGAGGAGAGGCTTCCATATATCATCTGGAAAACTAACCAGTAGTCCCAGAATCCAGAACCAACTCTCTATAAGTGAAATCTTCTAGAACCCACAATATGGGAATTTCTTAGAGACTTTCAGCTCAGCTCTCAAACTGCTGGATATAAATAAGGGAGAAAAAGAGTTCTGAAGACTTCAGTGATCTTTGAGTCAATCAAATGTCATCTGAGAACTAAACAACAA
Source organism: Cepaea hortensis (assembly GCA_963921405.1). NCBI lineage: Eukaryota > Metazoa > Mollusca > Gastropoda > Stylommatophora > Helicidae > Cepaea > Cepaea hortensis. Next base: position 43,241,238 of record OY992891.1, on the reverse strand, counting down.
GTCTATGGTGGTGAACCTCATTCAAGACGTCTGGTGAAATGACTGGGACAATGGATTGTTTAGCTAGGACTTATCTTAGTTAATCTCCAGCCTGGTGCTCACACAGTGTGAATGAAGACTTGAGATAGACTGAGAAGGAAGAATGCTGGGACAAATTTGTATCTTAGATCTTCCTCTACAGGAAAAGTAGAACAAATTCCTAAGTGTCAACTTCATGAACAGTCAGAGTAAGTGAGATAGACTGAGGAGAAGGAAGAAGACTGGGACATATTTGTATCTTAGATCTTCCTCTACAGGAAAAGGAGAACAACATCCTAAGTCTCAACTTCATGAACAGTCAACTCACCAGTGAAAGACAATGCTGTAACTTTTCTTCAAACTGTGACAGTAGGGGATAATTAGTCAGACTTGGAAAATCATCATGGGGAGAACTGCAACCTGAGCTTGTCCAACACCCATCATAGGTGCTAAAAGGATTAAACAGACCAGTGGAGCAGAAGGTCCCTATGCTTGCCCCAGGTTATGGCTTATCTTGGTTTTCCCTCATTAACAGTAGAAGAAAAGATAAAAGTAAATGGTGTAGTGGTGATTAGAGAGGAGAGGAGGAGGAGAGCTGGTTATTGGCTGGTGGAGTAATGGGGAGGTGTTGTATCTTGTTTATCAACCTGCATGTGTGACATATGTTATGCAGTTTCTATGCAATAATTGAAGTGTTGACATGACAGGAGATGAGACAATGGTCATCACTGGACTCACCATCAACTCAATAAATTGTGTATTCAATGAACCAGTATTTTAAGTACATGTCCCCAGTGAATTTCTTGTACAGTTGCTGTCAAGTATTGTATCTGTGACTGTCTTAGGTGCTGTGGTTGATTATACATATTGTGAAAAGTCTTGTATAGATGTTGTCAAGTATCTCTTATGATGTAAGTCTTGTACAATGGCTGGTGTACACAATTCCTTGTGAATGTATGTCCCACTTTTGTCAAGAAACTGTCATGTAGATGTCTTGTCCAACAGATGTAATGTACAGTTATTGTTGAGTTTGCCTACAAATAATTGGGTCCTACAATCCCAAAGAAATGGGACAAACTGATATAGGTCACACAATGACAAAATATTTAGGAGAAGATCTATGTGACGGACGAACAGCACACTGGCAACATTATGTTGAGTGAGAGGGATCCTCAGTTGTACAGGCGCTAATAGTTCAGATCTTCTCTGGCCTTGGGTGAACTAGTTACTTCTTATATAAATTTCTGTGTAGATACATAGTGGTCTCACAGTGGGGGTTTGAGCCAAAAGAAAAATGGTTCTCCAAAAAGGCTATTGCGGGAATGATTAGCTCATTTGAGTGACCTCTAGACAAAACGTGCTAAATCATATCCTTTATCTTGTTATTTATTATTCAAGATATATCTCCAGAGAACACTACAAACTAGGTCCTCTGGCAACTCAATCAAACATGTCACACCATGATTCACTGCGCAGAAGCAAATAAATAGAATAAATAAACACACACACACACACACACACACACACACATCGATGGTGTTTCCACCTTGTCGTTGTGGGGGAGCTTCTCAATTACCCTCAGAGCTATGCCGGCGGTAGCGTAGCTACTAGCAGGGCCTCCCACGCCGGACAGGTCAAAGGGTAGAGAAAGAAAAAGAGAAACACCCTGGTTGGGGATTGAAGCGTGGGGTTAACATCCCCACCCTTGTAAAAACTATTCTGTTACGAAACCGATACATAAGCCTCAAATTCGGACTGACTTATTTGGACAACGACCTCGGAACGTTAAAGGACTCTTAAGATTTGGAACATGGAATGTACGGACACTATATCGAGCTGGAGCGGCTGAAGACCTAACCCGGGAGTTGGTTGAATATCAAATGGATATAGCAGCAATTCAAGAAATAAGGTGGCCAGGAGAGGATACTTTAGAGCAAAATGGAATGATTGTAATATAAGGAGGAAACACCCAAAATAAACATGACTTAGGAACAGGTTTTGTCATAAAAAAAGAGTTATGGGGGATCGTTCTAAACTTTAAAGCTGTTAATGACAGAATTAGTAAATTACGAATAAAAGGTAAATGGAAAAATATAACGATAATTAATGTACATGCACCCACTGAAGAGAAAGAAGATGACGTTAAAGAAGACTTTTATAATGATTTGGAAGATGTCATAGAAGAAACCCCCAAACAGGACATCCTGATTGTGCTGGGAGACTTCAACGCAAAAATAGGTAGAGAGCAAACTCATAAAAAAGTGGCCGGTATGGAAAGCCTACATACAACTTCAAATGATAATGGATGGAGAATCATCAACGTGGCAGAAGCCAAATGACTGCAGATTAGCAGTACCAGACTACAAAGAAAGGATATACACAAACAAACTTGGAAATCATGTGACAATATATAATCAAATAGATCACATTTTAATTAACAACAGAAATGCATCAAACATACAACAAGTTAGAAGTTATAGGGGAGCTGAGTGCCACAGTGACCACTTCCTCGTTGGAGTAAAATTTAAAATAAAATTTAAGAGAGCTTCCTATACTAAATTACAAAGATTACACCCAACATATAACAGAGAAAAACTGAAAGAAATTACAGTCAAAGAGAAATTTAGAGATGAAATAACATGTAAATTTGAAACCCTGCAAAACCTGTTGGAGGAAAGCGTTGACCAAACTTGGTTGAACATCAAGAATACAATTCAATCTACCGCAGAAGAATGTCTCGGTGTGTTAACCACGCAAAGAAAGAACAGATGGTTCAATCCAAAATGTGAAGAAGCAGTCATTAGGAAAAAGAATGCCAGACATTTATGGTTAGATGCATCAACAACACCCAAAAGGAAGAGCAATATAGAAATGAATGTAAAGAGGCTACAAAAATAGTTCGACAGCAGAAGCAAGAATATATGAGTAATATAATCAAAGATATGGAAACTAATAACCAGAAAAACGAATCCAGAAAGTTTTTTTAAAGAACTGAAGTCAATGAAACGAGGGCACCAACACAACACATATGGTTTAAAAGACAAAAATGGGAATATGATAAATACCAATGAGGAAATGTGCAACACATGGAAATAATATTTTGTTTAATTACTACATTGTGAAGCTCCAAGTAACACTTTCCCACAGGAAGAGGTTCTAACGTGTGAACCACAAATTGAAGAACCTGCATTTGAAGAAATCCTATATGTAATCACACGACTTAAAAACAATAAGGCAACTGGGGCTGATGGAATTGCTGCTGAATTTATAAAGGCGGGTGGCCATGCATTACATCTAAAGCTATACGAACTAATAATAAAAATCTGGAGGACTGAAGAATTACCCCATGACTGGAAATAGTCATTATTGACAACTATCTTTAAGAAAGGAGACAAGTTCCAGTGTGAAAATTATAGAGGAATATCACTACTGTCCATAAGCTATAAGATACTATCCGCAGTATTACTAAATAGACTAAAACCATATTCAGAATACATATTAGGTGACTACCAGGCGAGTTTTAGACAAAACAGATCAACAATAGATCAGATATTAATCTTACGACAAATAGCCGAGAAAAATTGGGAATATAAAAGAGATCTCTATAACATTTTGTTTATTTTAAAAAGGCTTATGATAGTGTCCATAGGAATAGTCTATGGAATGCTATGCAGGAATTTGGAATACCAAGGAAGTTAATCAACATGACCAGACTATGCATGGAAGATACTTATAATATAGTAACAAATAAAGGCAGGAAATCAAACCCTTTCAAATAACGTATGGCTTGAAACAAGGTGATACACTATTGCCGCTACTACTCTTCAATCTGGCTCTAGAGAAAGTTGTAAGGAAGTTAAAGGAGAAATGTGATATTGGAGGAACATCCAAGCTGCTTGGTTATGCAGATGATATAGATATTATAGGGGAAAATGAACAAAAGACATTGGAATTATTGACTCACTTAAAGGAAAAAGCCCAACAGATGAGGTTGGTTATCAACCAAGATAAGACAAAATAAATATGGTAATTTCAAGAGAACGAATGGCTAAAAACTCAGTACCACATACAAATAGATAATATGACCATTAAAAGAACGGAAACATACAAATACCTGGATACAATCTTCAACTGCACCAACATCATAAGGGAAGAAATACAAACTAGAATCAATTCTGGAAATAAGATATACTATGCGCTACAACATCTACTAAAATCAAATGCGCTATCTCGTAACACCAAAATCACAATATACAAAACACTGATCAGACCAGTTGTGCTGTATGGCTCTGAAACCTGGATTACAACGAAAGAAGACGAAGCCTTGTTACAAACCTTTGAGAGCAAAGTTTTAAGATGCATCTTTGGACCCATTAGGGATACACAAAGTGGAGAGTGGAAAAGAAGAAATAACAGAGACATTTATGATCTGTTTAAGTCCCCGCTAATCACTGGTATCATGAAGGCTAATAGACTACAATGGCTGGGGCATATAGAAAGAATGGAAGACAATAGGGAAACAAAACTCGCTTACACTCAGGAAATAAATGACCGTAGACCCCGAGGTAGACCAAGAAGACGGTGGAGAAATAATATATATATACAGACATACAAGCACTTGGAATCAACGACTGGCAAGAGAAGGTCAACCAGAGAGACGAATGGAGACAGATTGTATCTGCAGCAAAGAACCTCAATGGCTCGGAACGCTGAAGAAGAAGATATATATATATATATATATATATATATATATATATATATATATATATATATATATATATATATCCCCCGATGATGTTTCCACCTTGTCGTGGTGGAGGAGCTTGAGTTTCTCAATGACCCTGAGAGCTATAGCGTAGCCACCAGCAGGGCCTCCCAAGCCGGACAGGTAGGTTAACAACCCCACCTTTGTAAAAATCTATTTTGTTACGAAACAGATAAATAGGCCTCGAATTCGGACTGAGAGACATGAATGGAGACGGCTTGTATCTGCAGTAAAGAACCTCAATGGCTCGGAATGCTAAAGAAGAAGCTATATATATATATATATGACAAGTGGCTACGGACTGACAGAGAGGTTGATGAAACAACGCTACCTAGACTTGTGTCATTAACATCATTTTTGGCAACATCAGGCGGGGTGGCATGTGGCGAAGACCCGGAGCATTGATAACAAGTGTTGTGTACGATGACAATCTTACCTGAATGCTTACATCTGCTGAGAGAGAAAGAACACGGCTGAGTGTTGTTTGTGTCTCTGGTGCTGTGCCACACATGAACGTTAATCAATTAATCAGGCATTTAAACAACTCCACGGTGGAGCAAACACAACAGGGACATGATCACTGTCATCATTCTCGCCCATGACCATAAGTGTGCCATGTGGTGCTTCGCCATCTCACACATTCACTAGATGATCGAATCAAGCATGTGCTCTTGTTTTGATTATGTCATTTGGTGGCACGTGTGGATGTCGTTGGGTTTATCTGGCGCTTTCTCCATCAAGTTTGCTAGTTGTCACTACATCTGCACAATCAATCTTGGTCCTTTACGTTGTCGCTGCCTATATGCGCGAAACATGCAGAAGTAACTTAAGTAATTAAAATTAACATCACAGGATTATGGCTCTTCGAAATATATAGAGACAGACACAGCAGAACTATACTAAATGACCAAAGAAATGGGTTACTTAAGAAATATCCAGAGACAGAAACACACAAATGAGCTATGCTATACAAGTCAAATAAACGTAGCGTAAGAAATATATCCAGAGACAGGCAGACAGATAAACAGACACAAAAGAGCTATACTATACAAGTCAAGTACACTTAGCGTACGAAATATCCAGAGTAAGACACAAAAGAACTATAGTATACATTGTCAATGCAAATTATCACATTTTCACTAAGGCCTCTAATCGTCGCACGCCGGATAAGTCAATACGTGTCAGAAAGGGAACAATCGAGTGATAATCGTCGGACGAGTACGAGAATTAAGCGATTATTCCATAACACGTATACAAGAGAATGCTTGTCCTTACTGCCACAATTAAATAAATGCCATTGACGTTTTGCGAGAGTGAAGATAATATGCCGGATTATTGCTAATTTTAACGTGTTGCTAACCTGAGATTCGAATTGTTAGTAGTATCAACGTTTTATGAGATTGAGGATAATTTTCTTAACTATCGCTAGTATCGACGTTTTGTGAGACTGGGGATATGATGTATGATGTACCGAACTGTCGCTAGTATCAACGTTTTGTGAGACTGGGGATATGATGTACCGAACTATAGCTAGTATCAACGTTTTGTGAGACTGGGGATATGATGTACCGAACTATAGCTAGTATCAACGTTTTGTGAGACTGGGGATACGATGTATGATGTACCGAACTATAGCTAGTATCGACGTTGTGTGAGACTGAGGATAATGTTCCGAACTGTCATTAGTATCGACGTTTTGTGAGACTGAGGATATGATGTGCCGAACTATCGCTAGTATCGACGTTTTGTGAGACTGAGGATAATGTTCCGAAGTGTCATTAGTATCGACGTTTTGTGAGACTGAGGATAATGTTCCGAAGTGTCATAAGTATCGACGTTTTGTGAGACTGAGGATATGATGTGCCTAACTATAGCTAGTATCGACGTTGTGTGAGACTGAGGATAATGTTCGGAACTGTCATTAGTATCGACGTTTTGTGATACTGAGGATAATGTTCCGAAGTGTCATAAGTATCGACGTTGTGTGAGACTGAGGATATGATGTGCCGAACTATCGCTAGTATCGACGTTTTGTGAGAATGAGGATAATGTTCCGAAGTGTCATTAGTATCGACGTTTTGTGAGACTGAGGATAATGTTCCGAAGTGCCATTAGTATCGACGTTGTGTGAGACTGAGGATAATGTTCCGAAGTGTCATTAGTATCGACGTTTTGTGAGACTGAGGATATGATGTGCCGAGCTATTGCTAGTATCGACGTTTTATGAGACTGGTATAATCTGCCAACAAACTGTCACAAGGAGACCTGTTTGGCACTGTCTAGTATGGCATGCGTCTAAATATCCTTATCCCTACAGCGAGACGCTATAGCTATCTACAGGCGACATGTTCGAATCTCGGTGCGGTGACTAAAGCTTACAAATTTTATTGTGTCTAGTATGTTCTCTAATCTGTACTTGTTTCCTCGACTTCCATCCATCCATCATGTGCCATGCCGATAAGCGTAGGCAGTAATGTTATGCCATCTCACCCGATCACCAAAGTCGTGGATAAGATCCGTGTTCCTGTCTCGACCATGCGAAATAGATAAGCCATCCAGGTATTTACTTCTCGATCTTCTCCTTGGTCTCTTCCCTTAGATTTTGCCAGTTGTCACCATGTTCTCCACGTTTTTTTCCTCATAACATGCCCAAACATTTTGACTGTCTACGTCTATTGATTCTAATCAGATTTCGATCTTAATTTGTTTCTTGAAGGACTTATTCGTTCGTTATTCTGTCTGATCATTATATTCTTTACAATTTCCCCAGAAACCACATTTTTACAACCATCAGCTAGTTTCCAGCTTTACTGCTTATAGTCCACGCTACACATCCACACAAAAGTATAGGTTCTATGTACCACTTCAACACTCTTTTTCTCGTTTCAATTGATATCGTTTTATTGGTCAGAATGGTTTTCATCTTGCAAAAGGCTATCTTCGCAATGGCAATTCTTGTTCTTGTTGCAAGACTACTACAACAAATAAATTAATTTCACCATTGCAAATGTGGGAATAATTTATAACAGCAAACAACTTTTAAATTTCCTATTTTCTTGCAAAATAAATCATTTTATTCACCGGAGAAATATCTATTTTTCATAAAATCATCCTTATTAAATTTTTATATGTCGATAAATATTTCTATGTATGAAAATTGATAAATTCGCATTTTAGCATTACTTGGTTCCAAATGTTGCTGTATGTAGCCAGGGACGTTGTTGGGGTGAGTGCCCAACCTTGCATAAATACCCCAATGGCTCGTGCATTCATCACCTATGCAGCAAAAGTCCAACTACTGGCCTTCTCGTGGCGGAGCTGTTTTAACCAACAGGAGAAGGCGCGGCAACGAGTCACTGGCGCCGAGAAATAACCAGAACGCTCAAGATGTGTATGCACGTACAAGCATGCGCAGACATGCGTGTGCGTGACTGTAACGGAACGCCGGTGACCCATATCCTCATGCCTTCTTTGATTTTGGGAAAAACAGTGGGAAACAGCTTTCGGGAACCCTCAGTTCTCTTATCCGCTCAATTCCCTTGGAAGATAATTCTCTTGGTTACTTTTACAACCCGTTCTTCTTAAGAGAACTATTAGAAGTCTGACTTTTCTTCGGGGAAAACCCGATAGGGCACCTTGCACCAAATACGCACTAATGTAAATTCTTGGGCCATCAATGTCCATTTAAACAACTACCATTTGTAGACTGCATCATGTCAATGTGACACTTTAAAGAGTGAGACAGATTAAGTGCAGCATCCTAGTGGTGGATTGAAAGGTAACAATGGGTTTTATTTAGTCCTGCCAGACCTTGGCCTATAAATCTGTGTTGTCTCGACAAGTGAGACGAATTAGCGAAACGGCAGTCACGCCATATTGTGAGTGGCTTGACCGTTGGCCAATCTAGCTAGGCGTCTTGTTCTTGGCATTGCCTGGGAACGAATCTGAGCAATATATCTCCCCAGATGATTTCGCTTGTTCTTGGCAGCAGATGGGCGGGTGCTATCTTTCTTCCTACGGCCTGAACTCTGCATAGTGTCATCTTTCATTTGAATATAAACATTATATAGCTACGGTATGCCGGAAGGAGGGGAGAACTCCGTGGGGACGGGTTCCAACCATTTATGTTCTGTCTTCTTAAAACGGAAGAGGGTATCCACTGTGCTATCTCTTTCATCTTTTAGCAGATAGGGTGGCTAGGTGGATCGAATAGTTACTGATCATTAAGATGATGCCAGAGAATAAATAGAACTCTTTATAGCACTGGAAAGAACCAGAACTCATCTACACATATGGCTTATGCAAGGCACTGCCGGTATATTGCGGCGACAGCTCAGACGAGAGCAGAGGCCGGAAGGGGTAGTATCTTCTTTCCTATTCTTGCTGGGAATAGGGAACTAAACTTCTTTCCATACAGACCCACTACTATAATATTAGTTAAGGGGGGAAACACACATAATTACGCACACAACACCACAAGAGCTTTGTCGTGAGAAAGAGAGGGTTTGCAAGTGAGAGGGAAGCCGGGAAACGAATGTGCCCAGTAATAATAAAGGCATGGTATGAGAGTGGAGAGTGAATCTTGTATGAAGAAAATAGGTAATGTACCTAGGGTCAAACGACACGACCTGGACAAGCTGGAGGTCTAGTCAAGCAGAGGCCTAGCCAATCCAAGACCTCTTGACAGGTCAGGCCAATTCACTCAGGTCTCCTGTATAATACTATTATGTATATATCTTGTTTATGCCAACTGATATGCTGAGACCATTAGGAGTCTCCATGTCGGCTGTTCCTGGAGTTTAAGTTAGAGGCTTTCACAAATGTTTATCATCTCCAGGGTCCTTCTTTTGGAAGTGAATGGAGCTGAAAGTATCGACAGGGCCTCTACGCGGAAAGTTATGTTTAAGTCGAGTCCATGTCAAGTTTTGGGCCATACCAGGCCCAAGGGTATGATCTCTACGAGATAGAGCCACCGCTGGCCCCGAAAGAATGACCATCAGCCTGTATACCACCTCGCCAGTCATCTCGATACGCTAGGATCGAGTCATTTTGTATTCTTGGCTGGACCCCGCCAAATTCTCATACACACCCATTATTATTTACGAACTGTTCTCCATTATATTATTTCCCACCCCAACATTGTACCAAGTGATTCCATGGCACTTTCCAAGAACACTTGATTAACTATAGAGTGTGGTCCACGGAAACCTGGAAGCCTAGTTCTACAGCGGCCTGTTGTTCGAACAACCTACGGGGGAAGGAAAGAACTGAAGACACCCTCGGTGAGCTGTATGTGGACGGAACGGACATTGACTTAAGCTTGGTCTATGATGGAAAGCCATGAGGCTCTGTGCCTGAACTGAACACTTTATCCCTGTTTGTTTGTAGAGAACTATCTGTTTTAACTGCCTTGATGTTTTCCTGTGCTGTTCTTTATTAAGTTATTAAATTACAATTATAGTTACTGTGACGATCGTCATGTTATATTTGTGTCAGCTAGAAAGACACCTCAGGGAATAGGCCCCGAGGTCAAAAGATAGAGTTACATGTCCGGGGAACGGAGGAGGGTTGGCAAGCAAAGACCTATCCCAGCCAGGGCTAAAGAATATTATTGAAGCATTGTGACAGGGGTATTTGGGACCCTCCACGTAACTTGTTACAGTGACTACACACCTAAACTCGAGTAAGACCACAGTTTGCTCTAGCAAAGGAAAGGTGCTGAAGACGGAGGCAACCAGCCAGGAGGTGCACCACAGAAATCAGGATGCCACGCAATCACGCGTAATGAAATATGCCGACTACTGCTAAATGTTATGGTGCTCGCCCTGTTTTGGACCCCCCCCCCCCCCCCCCCAGGCAGGTGCAGTGCCGGGCCCTATCCCTCGAAAGGGAACAAATCACAGCTACTGGAGGTGCTTCTCGAATGTCCTATGGATCTGGGGACTTGAGAATAGAGCGTCTGGCCATACCTAACAAAGACTAAAACTAATGCACTGAAATGCGGAGGGAGTCAGCAACCAAAAAATACAACTAGCAAACATCTTGGACAAAGAAAAAGTAAGCGTATGTTGCTTGCAAGAAACTCACCTAAACGGAAACGAAATTATGTCTGGGAAATTGCCAGTACTAAGGACACTACTTTCTGAACTTATCAGTCTGTATAAGGTCACCATACAGTGGATACCATCCCACTGTGGAGTACCCGGAAACGACAGAACTGATCGATTGGCTAAGGAAGGAACAAAAGAGGAACAGCCTGATGTGTCCGTTAAAAACCACCGAAAGTAAAGAATTATCAAATCAGTCAGAAGGCCACAAAACCTGCTCAAGACGACTACCACGTTATGGGCAGACCAGAACAAGTCATTATTCTGCGCCTCAGAACAGGAAACAATAGATTACACAACCACATGTATACAAGATACAAGATTGGTGAATCAGCCATGTGCACATGTGGATTGGCGTCGCAGACAGCAGAGCACATACTCAAAGACTGTCAAAATTACAACATGCCTAGGCAAACCTTCTGGCCTAGAGAAGCGACAATGGAAGATAAACTCTATGGACTGCTGAGTGAACTAAAAAGGGCAGTTAAATTCATGTAAGAGGCAACACTGCAGTTATAAACATATTTAAGGCGAACGCAAAAGAAAAAGAAGCATTACATTACGAATGTCAAGGACTGTTTACAAAAATAGATAATTAGAAAGAAGTTTTATCAAAAATGTTAAAACAATCATAACGGTACATGAAATTGTATAAAAGTCAACAACATAACTTAAAAACGAAGTAAACATTTTTATTTCTAAATGCCCTCGCGGGCCGCATAAAATCAGTTGTCGGGTCGCATACAGACCCGTGGGCCGTAGTTTGCCCACCCAGGGCCTTAGAAGAATATGGATTAGACCAAGCCACCAGACTGCTGAACGCAATATAAGATACTGGACATATACCTCCTGAATTATGTAATTCTATATTTATTGCAATCCCAAAGAAATCGGGAGCCTTGAAATGCGATCAACATCGAACAATTAGTATAATGAGCCACATCACTAAGATTCTGCTGAGAATTATCATGCAAAGAGTTAGGAAGAAAATACAACCCGAAATAGGAAAAGAACAATGTGAGTTTGTAGAAAACAAGGGCACAGTAAATGCTGTGTATATACCGAGAACGGTAATTGAACGTTCTATAGAAGTAAAAAAAAAAAAGATATATATCTTTGCTTTATTGACTACACAAAGGCTTTCGATAAAGTTAGACATGTCGACATGATAAGGATGTTTGAAGATCTACAAATCGATAGAAAAGACTTAAGAATTGTAAAACACATATATTGGAAACAACAAGCTGCCATCAGAATTGATAACGACCTAGGTCAATATCAGCCTATTAAAAGAGGTGTGAGACAGGGATGTGTAATGTCTCCAGATCTTTTTTCCCTGTACAGTGAAAATATATTCAGAAATATAGAAGATATTGAAGGAATCAACATTGGGGGACGATACATCAATAACATTAGATATACAGATGATACAGTCTTGATTGCAGACAATGAACAGGAACTGCAAAATTTAGTAGATGCGGTTGTTGCACACAGTGAACAACTAGTGTTAAAACTGAATATTAAGAAGACACATATTATGGTCATCACTAGGAAGAACGAAATACCACAATGTAATATGCAAGTAATTGAGAATATTCTTCAACAAGTGAATCGGTACAATTATCTCGGAACAATCATAACATCTGATGGGAGATGCCTTGAAGAGATTAGAACAAGAATCGCCATGGCGAAAGTAGCCTTTAGCAAGATGAAAAACATACTGACCAATAAAAAGATGTCAATTGAAACTAGAAAAAAAAAAATAAAACTAGAACTTTGTTGAGGGGCTACATAGAGCCTGTTCTTCAGTATGGATGTGAAACTTCGACAATGAGAATTGTAAAACAGAACAAGCCATTTTCTGTTGGCGAGTTCATCAATGAATGTTTGCTTGATGCAGCAAACATGATGTGTCCAGAACAAAAAAAAAAAAACAACAACAGATTTGTCAACATTACTTTACCAAGGAGAACTGTGGTCAGACGTGTTGACAATATAAGTGACAATTTGATGCATAAACTTCAAGATACAAGTAAACATGTTTAGTGGTACTCTCTTGCATTGGATGAGAGTACCGATGTACATGATACTATTCCGATTCCGATTCCATTTCAAAAACAAAAATTCCAAATTCGTCCTCGTCTAACCTGCTTCATCAGCTGTGGTTATTGTTGAGGTCCGTGGTTGTGTGGATTGTTGGTCCTATTTCCTACTGGTTTTAATTTGTTCCGCTCTGTTCGTCGGATAGATTTGTTTTGTGCTGGTCCTGTTTAAAGACCGGTCCTTGGTTTGGCCTACTGGGGCCCTTATTCTCTCGTTTGTAGGCTTTTCTCTGTTAGCCCTGCTAAGTGCTTGTCGCTTCTTGTGTTATTCTCATCGGGGCTAGTCCCGGTGCTGCCCAATTATTGATATTTATACGTGGAATAAACACTTCTGTCAAACTCACTGAAGAGTTACTGAGTGTTGAGTCACTCAAAGACACAAGCACAGGCCATGATATATTCAATGCTGTTACTAACTGTATTGAAAGAACTGGGTTGGTTTGGAACAAGATGTCAAGTATTACAACTGACGGAGCTCGTGCTTTGACTGGAAAAAATGTAGGTCTGGTAAAGGTGATAAGTGATAAGATTAAAGCAGAATATCCAGACCTCACATTATTACCACTTCACTGTATGATTCATCAAGAAAGTCTGTGTAAAACTGTTTTAAATATCAAGCATGTTATTGACCCAGTTGTCAGTGTCATCATCCTCATCAGATCAAGAGGACTTAATCACAGACAGTTCAAGTCATTACTTGACGATTTGGAAACTGAACATTCCGATGTCCTGTACCACACTAGTGTTCGATGGCTGAGTCTCGGCAAGGTGTTGAGGCGAGTGTGGGAGCTCAGAGAAGAAATAGTGATGTTCCTAGAGATGAAGGGCATTGAATGTGACTTTAATACAAACATTGTCAATAAAGAGTGGAAGTTAGACTTTATGTTTGCAATTGAAATTATGGAAAAGTTAAATGAACTGAATGTCAAACTTCAGGGCAAAGGTGTGTTTGCACATGAATTGTATGTACATGTAAAATCATTCCAGGCAAAACTCTCACTGTTCTCCTGACAAGCAAATGAAAAAAGATGTTGACACTTCCCTTTGCTGAAACAAGAAACCATTTCTGGTTAAATGACTGAAAAGTAGAAAGCCCAATTAGATGCATTGATTGAAGATTTTGGATGGAGATTCCAAGACTTCAAGAACTTAGAGCCACAATTCAATATTCTCAGTTCCCCTTTTAGTGCAGAAGCTGATACAGCCACAGAGGACATATAGTTGGAGCTACTTGACTTACAAGCAGATCATGACCTGAAAGAAAAATTCAAGTCAAATGGTTTCCTGGATTTCTATGGATCTTTATCACATAGAAGATATAAATGGAATCAGCATTGGAGGATGAAACATCAATATCATTAGATATGCAGATGATACAGTATTGATTGCAGACAATGAGCAGGATCTGCAACAATTAGTAGATGCGTTTGTAGCACACAGTGAACAACTGGTGTTTGAATGAAATTGTAAAAAGACACAGATTATAGTTGTCACTAAGAAGAACGAAATACCACAATGTAATATACAAGTAATTGAGAATATTCTTCAACAAGTGAATCGGTACAATTATCTCGGAACAATCATAGCATCTGATGGGAGATGCCTTGAAGAGATTAGAACAAGTATCGTCACGGCGAAAGTAGCCTTTAGCAAGATGAAAAACATACTGACCAATAAAAAGATGTCAGTTGAAACGAGAAAAAGAGGGTTGAGGGACTACATAGAGAATGTTCTTTTGATTGGATGTGAAACCTGGACAATGAGCAGTCAAGCTGAAAATCATCTCATGGCTGCAGAAATGTGGTTTCTGAGGAAAATGCAAAGAATACCATGGACAGAAAGAAAAACCAATGACCAAGTACTACAGTAGACAAATGAAAATCGTAAATTGATTAGAGAAACAAAACGTAGACAGTCACAAATTTTTGGACATGTTATGAAAAGAAATGGACTGGAGATCTTAGTGACAACTGGCAAGATCGAATGGAACAGACTAAGGGGAAGACCGAGAAGAAAATACCTAGATGGCCTTACCACATGGCATGGTCAAGACAGGAACACTGCGCTGATCCACGACTCTGGTGATCGAGTGAAATGGCGAGTCATGAACGGGGTTTTATCCCATATGGCTCGGTCTTTTTCCGCAGCACGGAAAGCGTCGCACAAAGCACGAACTCCGTAGCTTTTAGCGACGACCCACAGGAGTCTCCGAAACATTTAACTCGTAAACCGAAGGACGCGGTCCGGAATCGAACCCACAACCTTCGGAGCACGAGTCAAACGACTTGACCACTTCGCCACAGAGACTCCCGTAAAATGTTCCATCCCCACACATAGTTCTTAAATTCCAGGTTCCTACTTTCAATGTTGATATTCTTATGCACTTAGTCGCCTGATGACGGTCTGGAGTCATCTGGTGCACACGACTATCCGTACCGGGCGAAGTTGCTCCTGTGGAGCACCCATTTACGCCGTTTCTCAGATTACCTATAAGACTGCAGTACATGATATTCTTGGCATCTGTAAAGAAGGTAGTTTTTCATTGCTTTCCTTCCTAGCAGTGACCATACTGGTCGATGACCGTAGCCATTGTCTCCCCCCCCCCCCCCAAAAAAAAAAAAAAAAAAAAAGAGATCCTCTGCCTACCGCCGTGAAGCTGGAGACCATAACCTACAACTATCTGTTGGCTGCTCTTCAACTTCATCCACCACCTGCACACATCTCTGCTTATTTCTCATATTAATATGACATAATCCATGTTTAATAGTAGTAATTATATTTATAAAAGTGTTTGTTAACAGGAATTAATGGCCAACATTTGACATGCATATAACAACATAAAGTTTGGAACAAGTACCAACGGTAACTACATTGGATAAACAGCATCAAAAGCTGACACATGTGACATGGGGTCACATAATAAGAACTTATATGTCACTGTGTTCATTGAACACATTAAAACACCCACTGCTTTCCAAGACATGATGTTAGACAGTTAAAGTACAGACGTCGCATATGTTATATGTCTTGAGTACTTCCTTGACAAAAGTGATGGGGCAAGAAATGTTAGCTTTTCAAATGTTGATCTTCGGAAGATAATGGCGAGTTTCCTTACTTGAAGAAAACAATAAAACGAAAACGAAAACATAAAAAAGAACGTGGATGAATAACTCAATATAACAAGATCGCTTGTGAAAGAAATAAAAGTGAGTAAATAGGCACACTTTGGTAACACGACAATAGATAACGTAACCTGAAAGCAACACAGGGTGGAAGAATTTCAGCGTAAATATATATATAGTTTAGTTTGGTTTAGTCGTTGGATCAACATCACGGCACACGGTTTAATCTATAAGTGCTCCGTTTTCCTCCTAACTCAAACCTGAGACTGGAGAAATTCAGCTCAATGCACGAACTCCGTTGCATCGGCGAGGATCCTGAAATACTTTGGGTAGATTTTTAACTTGAAATTTTGCCCGGGCAGCGCCGTTAGGCTACTCTTTTTTCGATTTCCAACTGCCAAGGGATTTTTTACGTGCGCAACAATACACACGGGCGTCCGATCTCACTACCCAGAGACCAGGGGAAATTTTATTACTGGAAGTCCAGGAGGATTTTTTAAATAAATCCCGGTCCTCACCGGGGCCTGAACCAGGGACCTCCAGCATTCGAGGCGGACACCATACCTCGAGACCACTCAGCCCCCTGATTTAGCAGAACTAAAGTATAGAGGTTGCTGAGCCCAGTGTGCTTCTTGTACATGAATATCTCAATACATAATTGCTTGCCAATCCACGGTTTACACCCACTCCTGCTCCCCACTCAGCGTAAATATATATAGATCACGTGCAATATAAACCAACTGATGCGTACCACGGTGGACAGGATTTAGACTGCTTTTATAACCTACAGTTGAAACTGTTATAGACAACACATTACAATTTTCTTCAATGATGTGATGGCGCAAGAGTAGTAGTAGAAGTAATAGTGCTAATGGTAGTAGTAGCAGAAGTAGCAGTAGTAGCAGTACTGGCAGCTGTAGTAGCAGTAGCACTATCAGTAGCAATAGTCCCAGCAACAGTACGGTTAGTAGTAGTAGTTGTAGTAGTAGCTGTAGTAACAGTTGTAATAGTAGTAGTAGTGGTTGTAGTAGTAGTACAAGTAGTAGTAGTAATAGTAGTAGTAGTAGTAGTAGTAGTAGTAGTAGTAGTAGTAGTAGTAGTAGTAGTAGTAGTGGTAGTGGTAGTAGTAGTAGTAGTAGTAGTAGTAGTAGTAGTAGTAGTAGTAGTAGTAGTAGTAGTAGTAGTAGTAGTTTCTTCCTCAGTGGTAGTAGTAGTTGATTTTGTTTTTATTGTTGCAGTCTATATGGTGACTCCTAATGAAGCCAAATCCAGTACTGCTCACGGGTATATAATCGTATGCCATTAAAGAGGAAAAAAAAAAGACTGCGTAAAACACCCCTGAACAAATACGGCGGGGCACTAGACCTCGCCTCGATACCCTTGCCTCTGTCGCAAGATTGACCTCGCCCTGCTCCTGGCATGGCTTAGAAACTCACGTGCGGTGTCGCGAGATGTAGCAAAGTCGCGTGGAGCGCGAGTCAGGTGGCATTTAATAAACTTTGTGAACATGGCCACAAAGTGCGCATTGAATTCCGCAGTTCAAACAACAGGTTTCCTTCCGAAAAACAGCCAGAACGCTGATTATTGATTGGAGCAAATTGAAACCGTCTTAGTTGGCAGTTACTTTTCCTGGTGTGGAATTAAAGACAATCGAGCTCGTATACCTCCAATATTTCTCACCGCTGTTGATCAAACAGAGGGGCTGGATTTTATCAATACACAAGGTAGAGGTTGAGTAGTTTGTTTTCCCCGACGTCTACTCGATATCTGGCGTGAGATATCATTTATATAGTTACCGTGTATGCTTTTTATGTGTTTGTTTTTGATAGTATGTCCAGTGTTAACTTACTTTGGGTTAACGCTATTATTATGATGATCGTAACATACACATGGTATGCATTAGTTACGTTATATATTGGTCACAAGCTTGCAGAACTAAAGTATAGAGGATGCTGAGCCCGATGTGCTTCTTGTACATGAATATCTCAA
The DNA here is from genome assembly GCA_963921405.1 of Cepaea hortensis. Lineage (NCBI taxonomy): Eukaryota > Metazoa > Mollusca > Gastropoda > Stylommatophora > Helicidae > Cepaea > Cepaea hortensis. The sequence goes on along the minus strand of OY992891.1, from coordinate 43,223,135 downwards.
TACATAATTGCTTGCCAATCCACGGTTTACACCCACACCGCTTTATTAACAGCACTGTCTCTAACATCTCTACCACTGTCTGGTGTGTGCAAATGTATGATATATACTACTGTGCATTTAATGAAAGTCAATCACTTGTAATAATAAAATGTTAGTCGGTAGACACCTCATACTATTACAGAATTTCAACGAAATTCCATTAACTATAATTTTACATGTCAATGGATAGTTAGTATCAAACTGTGGTACAAATGTAAGTTTTACATCTCATCAAATTGTAATGCTAGGTATAAAACATGAACAATTATTCATCTATGTACTTAGTTCTATTTTTTTTTTAATGTTGCATATCCCTTTTACAGGACGTTGCAGTCAACACCAGCATCTTTTAGCTGCTGTTGATGTACTAGGCAAGATTACGCTCAGTAGTTTGCCATTGCTTTCTGAGCGACCGGCTCACATACCCCCGTAAGTTACCAACGCGGCAAGAACCGCTACCGATTCTTACGCAGGTTACGTTCCTCACGAGAATATACGGGATTACGGAGAAAGACGTAAACCTCTAGGCCAGGGAGCCAATCGTAGTTCTAGTATCCGTGTGTTTAAGTCTCTCTAACTCTTTTGTCCTGTGGATTCAAGAGAAAGGACTTTTGGTTATAGTATTAACAGTATATGTCAGTGTGTGTCTTATCCAGCTTCAGTTTGTGCCCTATCCAGCGTCAGCGTATTTTCTTCACATCTTGATTCATTTTGATATTGCTGAGATACAGACGGTATCAGATATTGCTGAGATACAGGCGGTATCAGATATTGCTGAGATACAGACGGTATCAGATATTGCTGAGATACAGGCGGTATCAGATATTGCTGAGATACAGACGGTATCAGATACTGTTGAGATACAGACGGTATCAGATACTGTTGAGATACAGACTGTATCAGATATTGCTGAGATACAGGCGGTATCAGATATTGCTGAGATACAAACGGTATCAGATAGTCATAGAAACATGGCTCTTAAATTGAATTGCTGTTGCCATATTAGACGGACGTCACTGAGGCTTTCAAAATGTTGTTGTCGGGTTGGTTCTTAGAGGTAGAGCCTAGAGTCATCCACGGCGAAAGTCGTCACGTGACATTTAAATACACCGTGAACAGGAGAACTGGCGAATGATCGACAGTATTTGCTTCAAGCCGTGGGAATAGTTTCGCTATGCAACGGACATGCATAATAAAGATGATATTTTTTTTCAGTTCTATCAACCAATTGAGAAATTGATTAAGATTATCAGCTTTTTGATATATTGTTAGAAGCATCAACATTTGAATGTATATTTTAGAGCTATCAACAACTTTTGGATACATTGTATTGGTATCAATATAAATATACGGACATCAACCTTGCATATATTATTGCTAGCTATAAACCCCTGGACTATTGTTTAGCGCTGCCAACGTATTTTTATATTTTTGGGACTTTCAAACCGTGGGCTATTTTGTTGAGTGACATTAACCTATAGCTATATTGTTTAGGGCTTTCAATCACTGGGTATTTTGTTTACGGTATTAATCATTGGGTACATTCATTTGTTGAGACCTATCAACCCTTGACTGTACTATTGGGGGTGTCAACCATTTTTAATATTATTCTATTTTTGAGAGTTTTAAATCGATGGATATATTTGTTGAGGACTTGAATGAATTATTGGGCGATATCAACCGTGTGATATAATTAAAATGTGATATACATCATGATATAATTATTATGTATATCACATGTTGGGTATATTATTAAGGGCTACAGTTTGGTGTTTTATTGATAAATATCAACCGCTGGATATTTTGTTGGTGGAAATAAATTCGATTGCATATTGTTGATTTGTATAAAAATCGGGAATATTTTGGTGAATATCAAGCGTTGGTTATATTATTGATTGATATACTCATGTGGGTATATTGTTGATGGGTGTCAGGCGTGGCGTATATTGTTGGTAGATTTCAAGCAATGGGATATACTGTTGGTAGATATCAAGCTTGAGTATATTGTTGGTGGATATCAAGCTTTTTCTTTGAAAATGTCCAAGATACAGACGTTGAATTGTGATATTAATGAAGCTTCTTAGCTTTGGATAACAGTTTATTGACGTCTCTGCGGTGGTGATTTTCTAGAAAACAATGAACCAGCAATCTTGTTTCGGCGGCAATATTTATATTATTAAGTTCAGCATGGCGTTAAAATACCGATATGTTACAGTTAAATTAATTGCTTATCCTCTACAGGACATCACAGCGAAACCCAGCATGTTTTGGCTGTTTGTGATATCTGGGTAAGTTTACCTTCAGTAGTTTGCCATTGCTTTCTGAAAGAGAGAGGCAATCATAACATTTTCATTTTTAAAAAAAACAACGAAAGGCAGTCTGCTTGCCAAATCTCCCGCAGCTGTGTTATGAACGCAGTAAGCGGGATTACGAGCTGCGTCCGTAACACCTTCGTCACGGAGTGGTCTTCCCCTATCTCTCTTTACACAACTATTTCCGGTTGTCACAACATGTTCCGGCTTTTGTCTTCTCGTAATGTCGCCAGAAAATGATGACTGCTTTTATCCGATGTTTGTGATAATGTGTCTTTGTGACTTACCCTTCCTCAAAATGATTCCTCATTTTAGCTGCAAATAAATTTTCAGTATTCGTCTATAAAACCACAACTTCAATGTTTCTGGGGAATATTTCGCCCGTTTACTCACTGTCCATGATTCTCAGCTGTATGTTAAAATTTGATCTATGTAACATGCAAGAACTATTGTTCTAACTTCCAAGGATGTATGTTATCCTGTGCCTAGATATCGGAATTTCTGCACTTGCCTCAAAATAGTGTCATTTACTTTAATTATATATTTAGGCACAACCTATTTGCTTGATATCACCATGATTTCTGTCTTTCTACTATTCAAGCTAAGGTCCATTTAGTAACTTCATATAACTACTGTATCTATCATTTATGTCGTTCCTTCTGACTAGGTTCTATCAAGACGGTGTCATCAGCATAACCTATGTTATCTATATAATGTACACCAGTCAGGATCTCTGTCATATTGTCTGTAGATCGCAGTATGTGTTCATTGTACAATGAGAACAAATCACGAGACATTACACAATCCTGTCTGACGTCTTGTCTGCTGTTTGCTGCCAATAAATTTTCTTTAATATTAGCAGATCTTTGCAGTCAATGTTTAATTGTTCTCATGTTTAACATTGTCAAATGCTGTTGTGTAGTAATTAAGTATAAGTACAGATCTAATTTTACTTCTTTAGCTCTTTTTAATAGTGTCATGAGAATACATATGGCGTTGTTTTTTTCCTTTCCCTCTACAAATCCATACTGTTAATCACTCATTTCGTGCTTTAATCTTGTTTCGTATTCTTCTCATAATTATTCTCAGTAAGAACTTTGTCATGTGGTTCATAATGCATACTGTGCGATGCTCTTTACATTCTAACGCACCTGGTTTCTTTGGCATCTATCATCATACAACATCATCGTATCCCATTAACGTTGCGCCATTCTTTGATTTTAAACATCCAGTGATATTTTGTGTTGCCCTACCTGTTATTGTGTTTATTTGTTGATAAATTGAATGTGGGTCATTTCCATAATTTGTTCCAAGCTCCATCCATTGTTGATTCAGCCAGCAATTTTAGCCAATTTACATTTGTTTACTATGTCTCTATGTTCTGTTATATTCTTTTTTATTTTGCTTTTTCTTTCTATTTTATCCATCATTTGTAAAATTGCATCTGTCATCCATTTCTCTTTTCCAAATATACATTTAGGTGGAATGATTTCACTTGATGTATGTTGGGTTGATTCCCGCAACATGTCCCATTGTTCATCAATATACTGCATTATCTTCATGAAATTATATATGTTATTTACAATGACATTGTCACAATCTCTAATTTTATTTGTCTGTTTTAAGTAATGTTAGATCTAACTTAAAATTCTTTGGGGTGTTCTTTATGGTTTTAAGTCGCAACCCCATATTTCATATAACTAGCATTTGGTCTCTGTGGCCATCTTCCTTCGGTCTAGTTTTTGCTCCTTCTACATTGCTTCTTTCTGACTCTCTTTATTGCTATATTTTTGAGACTCTCAAACCCTTGGACATGTTATCTTGTTGGGGGATATAAACTTGTTGACAATTTGTTGAAGGCTATAAACCATTTCCTATATTATCTAGGGCTTTCAACCAATGAGCCGGCTCCGTGGCGAAGTGGTTACGGGCACAGTTCGTAATCCCGCATACCCGTGTTCGAAACACAGCTGTAGACGATTTGGCAGCAGTCCGCCTTGCGTTGGCTTGTTTACGAAATAGTATGAATGCCGGTCGTTCAGTTATCAATAGCAAACTACTGAACGTAAACTTGCCAAGAGATCATAACAGCAAAAATAAAATTCTGGTGTTGATTGCGACGTCCTGTCAATGATATGCAACTAACTTAACTTTCAGCCAGTGGGTATACTGTTTAAGGCTTTCACTCATTGGGTGTATTGTTGAGGCTTACCAACCCTTGATGATATTGTTGAGGGCTATCAGCCGTGTGGTGTAATGATTATATATCACTTGCTGGGTTTATTGTTGAGGACAATAAACAGTTTGGTATTTTATCAACCATTTGTATATAACACCAACATGTATGAACCGTATGGTATGTTGCTGAAAGGTGTCAACAAGCTGACACATCTAGGCCGCGGATACACTATCTCATATGTCTGTAATAACACAGTTTTTACCATTACAACGAGGACATATATGAGAGCTGGTAAACTCACTTCATAAATCATTGTCTTAGACATGTAACATTATTTTATTTCACAACATTACTCTAATGTCTACATTATGTGTTTTTTTCTGTAATGTGTTAACGTATATTGAACAGAATTAAATACTGACGGGACAATGTGAGAAAACACTTCTTTTAGGAAGAGCACTAAACAGCACGGTCGTGTACAGAAATTTTCAACCAACTTGAGTACTGTGCTAACGATTATAGAAAGCGCTCTGACTAATATAAAGACAGCTTTCCACACTGAAAATATCATAAATTAACTGCGAAATAGCTACTGCATACAAGTGAAACTGGTAGTGGGATACGCGTTTCTGTGTGAAGAAATACTATTTACATTGAAATTACATTGGGAGATACGGAATCCCGCCAGGTATTGACAGCATACGGTCTTGCTACGTCACTCGTCAAATCCATAAGGACAAGGCAAATGCCGCCTATGGAGTAAAAGAGACGGAGAACATATATTATGAGGAAACATACTAGGCAAGAGACGAAATGGAAGGCAGAGAAAAATTACACAGCTGAGAAATAAATAAAATATAAGCATCATCAACTCCATCAAAATATCACATGATAGAGGATTGAAGGGTCATTTACACCAATGTATCTTCAGACCAGACACTTGTGGAAGATGATCGCCGAGCGGCTAATACGGTAGACCTATTTTGTGAGTACATCAATCACCATAGCATTCTGCTCCGTTTTTTTCGTAGAAGTAAATTGTTATTAATATTGCAAACGTCAATATCTTCTTCTTATAGTCCAATTCGCGTGGAATTGGTAATTATGTCTGTCCACAACCACCTGTCTAGTGTACTGCCTTTCATTACTGCTACCGATGTTCATCCATGCCATGATGTTAAACTGTCCAGCATCTTCTCTCCCGGTCTTCCACTGTCTTTCCTCCCCTCCATCCTGCCAGTTGTCACGGCGTATCCCAGCTGTCCACTTCTCATGACATGCCCAACGAAAGTTGACTATACTTCTGATAGCAGCAACTAGTTCTCTTTGTGGGTTAACTTATGTCAAGATATTGATTACATTCCCCACTATATGTACCATAGAACAGTAATAATGACATGAATATGTCTACTCAGAAACACGATCAAATATAAACACCCAAACAGAGGAAATACAGGCCTAACGTAATAAAAAAAAGTCCAGAAATCTATCGTGATTGGTCTACAATTATGGAGGTTTTGGTTATACAGTCAGATGCAGATTACCACGAACATTTGCTACAAACTCCTTTATATGCACGTACATATTCAGGGCATACATCATCATCATCATGTACCATGCAGATAAGCATGGGCGGTAATATCTCGCCACCTCACACAATCACTAGCCGTGAATCAAGTATGCGCTCTTGTCCCGAATATACCATGTGATCAAGCAATAAAGAGATCTATCTCGGAAGAGACAAGATACTTATTACGTATGGAAACCTACTAGACTACATATTGTCCTTTATAGTAAACTGAAATAAACTGGAACAGGCCTACACTCAACATTATGTGTGAAAGTAATCTGAAAGACATCTACATTCAACATTATGTGCACTACTGCTATTACGTGTGTGTATGTGTGTGTGTCATTGTGTTGTTACAAGAACAAACGAAAAGAGACGAATATCCTAACATTACCATATTATAGTGTGACAGTAAACACCTCAGAATATTAACATAATTCGCGTATTACTGTGTAGCAGCAACAGCTGTGAAGATGTATATTCCGAGGTGTTTTGTAACTTCCCAGCAGACATATCACCGAGGCGAGTTTCACGTACTCTACTATTCTAGAACAACATTTACACCACGCTGAAGAAATATGGCGACGGAATTGATCCATTTTGCCGCAGCCAGGTTCGTGAAGTATCGTTAGCTATTATTCTTCAGTTTTATTAAATAAAATACGGGCCATGTTCTCCATCTTGGAGATATCACATCATTTATTGTGCTCGGTGAGATCAAGCAAGTTTGGCCAGAGAAAGGCACACATGATGTTAGAGAACTAAGCTCCCGTCATGACTGTTTATGAGAAACGTATCTTTCTTAGCGGGTGGAAGTTTTACATACTGCTTATCTTATCATATAAAGTTGATTCAAAGACAATTTGTTAAAATTAAACAAGAAATGAAGTTTTAAGAGACGATATCGAGACATAGATATAGGAAGACAATGACTAGACAATGTGCAAAGGAGACCTATACAGTATAAATGAGTGAAGAATTAAAAAATAACAAACAAACAGAGAAAGCAATATGGAGAAGTTGGAATAAGAAACATAAAATGAAAAAAAAATATGAGGAATCTGATGAGTAGAAGAAGAAGGAGGAAGTAGCATAAGAGGAGAAGGAAGGAGGTAAGAAAAAGAAACAGCAGCAAACAGAAGACGAAGTAGAAGATGAAAATGAAGAAGTAAAAGAGGAAGAAGAAGGCTGACATGACTGGAACGACGACGACGAGATTGAAGAAGAAGAAACAGTAAATGCTGATTTTGTTGACAATAATAATGCAAATGATGATTATGATGGTGTTGCATATATTGATTCCCATGAAGACAATGATAATGACACTTTGGAAGCTGAAGATATTGATTTGAATTTGGTCAGCAAATAACATGAATGGATGAAATACAGCCGCAAAAACAGCTTAAGTAGACATCCTTTTTTTGCAGTCATAAAGAACACATTTTTTCAGTATTATAAAAACTCCATGAAATGCTTTCATGTAGACCGTATTTGCAATGTGAATGAAACATGAATCACTGCCGATCAACAAGGTGCCAATAAGTGGGAAAGGCAAAACTTTGATGGACAGCCTGTCCGCGAGTAAGGGCCCTTGAAATAGTTCTCCCAGCGTTTAATACTCTTCACATTCATATCCCAGAAGTCTGGGTTTCTTTAACTCCTACCGCCTCTCGTCAGAACTAGTGACAAAACAGGCAAAGAAAAAATCCATACTCTTAAGAAGAAGTGATTGATGATGTAGAAAATCATAAATGCATACTTACAACCTCCAACCACGACTCAACAATTATAGAGGATATGCGTCCGGGGGTCTGTGTGTGTGTGTGTGTGTGTATGTGTGTGCGTGCGTGCGTGCACGCATATGAGTGTTTGTGTGCGAATTATGAGGCAAGGGGAAGAAGCTGCTATTAAAAATCCATATGGAATAGCCATATATTAATTATCAAATATAAAAAGCAACAAACGTAAAAGACTCATATAGTTTATACAAATTGACCTTCACTTGAGAGGTAATGTGATACTCATCACATGAGAGGTGATGTGATACACATCACATGAGAGGTGATGGGATACACATCACATGAGAGGTGATGGGATACACATCACATGAGAGGTGATGGGATACACATCACATGAGAGGTGATGTGATCCATATCACACGAGAGGTGATGGGATACATATCACATGAGAGGTGATGGGATACACATCACATGAGAGGTGATGTGATACACATCACATGAGGGGTGATGTGATACACATCACATGAGAGGTGATGGGATACACATCAAATGAGAGGTGATGTGATACATATCAAATGAGAGGTGATGTGATACACATCACATGAGAGGTGATGGGATACACATCACATGAGAGGTGATGTGATACATATCATATGAGAGGTGATGGGATAAACATCACATGAGAGGTGATGGGATACACATCACATGAGAGGTGATGTGATACATATCACATGAGAGGTGATGTGATACACATCACATGAGAGGTGATGAGATACACATCACATGAGAGGTTAGTTAGTTAGTTAGTCGACAGATCATCCTCGCTGCACATCGAACCATTCAGTCCATAAGTGCTCGGATCCCCTCCTCAGCAAATCCCGCAGCGTGTAGCGGCTAACGACGCCAGTTCTGTGTTGGTTTATCAATCTTCTTTGGCTTCCTGCGTAGTGTTCTTGTTTGGCCACACCTCTTTTAATTTGATGCTCTAGCAGTCTGGCCATTGTTGTAGATTCACAGTCATCACTTGGTTCTCGCAAAAGTCTCACATCACGTAGAGCATTCAGAATGTCAGCCTGGTCCATGGCGCGTCCGCCCTCCACAGTAGCCTCACCTGCGAGCTTGTCAGCCCGCTCATTTCCTTGTACTCCCGCATGCCCTGGCACGAAGATGAAACTAATCTTTGCCAGCCGAGACCGCTTCAGAGACAGCAACCATTCTCTTCGGATCGACCCCTCCTCTATCCTCTTGATCATGTTCATTGAGTCGCTAAGGAAACAAGCCCTGGTGAATGTCTGTGTCTCGAGCCATGTTATTGCTTTACTTACTGCCATGACTTCCATGGTCAGGCTACTTGTGGTTTCAGTGAAAGCACCAGAGTCCTCCTTCACAATTCTCCCTCCGGCCCGAGCTGTAAAGGCCCATGAGCTTCTCACATGTCGGACGACCGACCCATCTGTGTAGATGACCGCGTCACCGTCTAGCGAATTCTCGAAAATCAACGCTTGTACTTCAGCCTCAACAGCAGCCGGATTTTCTTGTCTGCATTTTCTATCTAGTTGGATGCAAACTGAAAAGGATGTGCAGAAGTCTGTTGGCACTTGCACCCACTCCTCGCCAGGTTCTAAGTCCTCAAGTGAACACACCTGTTGAAGAATGTCTTCGGCTTGACCCATCCACGACCGTCCTCTTTTTAACCTGCTGCCCTTCACCTTCCTAATTTCACTATGCAGTGGATGTTGTGTGTTTGCGTTAATTCTGAGGTAGGCGCGTGCCCTGCAAACCTGTATTCTCTCTTCAATGGTTGGAAAATCAAGAAGGTAGCGCATCGCCCTGCATGCTGTATCTCTTGTACATCCAAGAATAATGCGCATAGCTTCATTCTGTATCCTTTCCATCCTTTCTATCTGCTTATGGCTGAGAGTCAAGATTGCCATTGCATACTCCAAAACAGACATGACCAGCCCCTCGTACAGAAGACATAGATGGCGCTGCTCACAGTTTGCTGCCGCCATCACCCGCATCGCTGCCAAACCCCGCTTGGCCTTTGTTATCACCTGGTCTATGTGCACATTATAAGCAAGGCTTCGATCAAACCGTATCCCCAGGTAATTCATTGCCTGCGTTCTTTCCACCGTCTCTGAACACAGCATTACAGTTGGTGTTGGATTGTTGACAATATGATTATTCAACGAGAACCAAGTCACTGTTGCCTTTGTTGGGTTGACCATTGCCCCAGCTTCATCACACCAAGTACTTATGCGATTGAGTTCGGTTTGTAGTTCCCCAGCAACCTCCTCTCTATCCTTACCCTGACGATACACTAAAACATCATCGGCATATGACAATGTCCTGCCAGGTCCAGTGATCTGCTCACTGGTGATTCTCACTGTGTAGGCGTTGAACAGTACCGGAGATAATGGTGATCCCTGTGGTAGGCCAGGATATATTGTTGTTGGTTCCGAAGTCCAACTGCCACATCTAAAAACTACTTTCCGTTGGAAGAGGGCTGCAGCGATCCAACTAAGGAGGAATGGACTTACGTTTAGTTCAAGAAGCTGAAACATTAAAAAGTCCAGTGGTACTCTGTTGTATGCGTCCTCAAGATCAATCGCTGCAGCAACGGTTTCAGTGCCTGAGTGGAAACCTTCATAGACATCCTGGGCAAAGACTGCTGCATTGGTCCAGGTTTCTCTTTTTGGACGGTACCCACCCAGGGTAGGTGGGAAAACACCTTGCCTCTCTAGTTGGCTTGATATTTTCCTGGCAATTACCTTCTCCAGCAGCTTGCCTATTGTATTCTGCATGGTTATAATTCGATATCCCTGAATTTTTGTGTGGTCTTTGTCAGGCTTCGGCAAGGGAATCAGATAGCTGTGTAACCATTCCTCCTTGATGCTAGCACTCCCTATACTGTTGTTGTACATGTCTGCTAGTTTCTCTAGCTCATTGTCGGTACACCTATTTATGTCGTCGTATCTTATGCCATCAGGACCTGGAGCACTGTTTTTTGATCGTCGAAGCACAGCCTTGATCTCTTTCACTGTCACTGTGTCTTCATCCGAAGTGTTCTGGGCCTTGCATCTGTCTGAGGTGACCTCCTTGGCCAGATTTCGACCTCCCATGTCTGTCTGGTTGCTCTGCTCAAGGTAGCGTTCAAAGAGGGCTTTGCCCTTGTCCTCGTCAGTCCTCTGCCAGATGAGGTCAGCACCTTGGAAGTCAGAAATGCTCTTATTCTTGACTACACCACTCATGCTTTTATGTAGTCGCCAGAACAATTTCAGTGACTTGTCTGTGCTTACCCTTTGACACACCTCTGCCCATTTTTCCCTTTTAACCACCGTGACCAGTTTTTTGAAATAGCTTACTTTTGTGTGCATCTCTCTTTCTAAGTGCAAGCAGGGACTAGGATGACCAGCTCTGTTCTTCTTGGCATTTTGCCATCTCCTTACAGCACTACGCTTATCCACCCAAGCCTTATCCACCTCGAAACTCCACCACGGTGGCTGCTCCCAGCTTTTTTTCCTGCCCTGAAACGTTCTGCGCTTGTCACGTCTTATTTTACTCACCACATCTTGCCCTGTACTGTCATACTGGAACGTCTTTACCTTTAGCTTGTGCTGCCTGGTTCTGCCTTTCTCCACCAATATGCTGCAAGGGTGGTGGTCGCTGCCATGGTGTCCTAGGACACCCCATCTACACACTGTAGTGAGTAAAGGTGAAACTAGCGCCAGATCAATAGCACTGTCCTCATCGCCTGGACGGCTTGCTGTCCTGGTGACACAGCCACTGTTGATACAAACCAGGTCGATGGTTTCCAGTGCAGTCTCGAGCTCCTCCCCTTGTGTATTGGAGGAAGTGTTTCCCCATGATCTGCCTTTAGCGTTGAAGTCACCACAGAAAATAACATTCCTCTCGTGGCCTAATATGCCACTTAAGCACTGCCACTTCTGTGCGTCCACACTCGCATTGCGGGCATAAACATTAACCAACACGAATGGTATACTGGAATGAACTCTCACCGCCTGTATTTGTATATCGTCACTGTCCCAACTGGACATGTCTAGCTCTGACGCCACCATGCTGTCGCGAACGAGAATCGCCGTTCCCAGATGTCGTCTGTTGTAGAAACATTTGAAGCCGGCAATTCGGAGTGGCTGATCGCCCAGTCTCGTCTCCTGGAGTGCTACAATGTCGTTCCTGTAAACTAGGGTTTCTAAAATAGAGCCCCGTTGTTTTACACTGGCACAGTTCCAATATAGAATACGGATGTTCCTGAGTCCTAGACGGTGACACTTGAGTCTAAAACGCCTCAAACCACCGCGCTTACCTTGTTTCTTCCTCCCTGCGCGGCTACCACGCCGCTTCGTTATGTTGACTGCTGAACCCTCGGAAAACACACGTTGTTCCGCCATGTTGAAAAAACGTAAACACAGACTGCTGAGAACCACACACGCTGCTGAAAATTCACTCAAGGAAGGCTTCGCTCGATGCACGAACTCCGTAGCACCCGCGCAGATCTTGAGTATAAACTCCTGGTTTTACATCCTGGCACACCAATTGCACGCAAGAGATGAATAAATCCATCCCCTACGCGAAAAAGTTAACGAACACAAAACAACACGACCGTCCGTCGCCATCTTGAAACCGGAAGCCCCTGAAGCACATGAGAGGTGATGGGATACACATCACATGAGAGGTGATGTGATACACATCACATGAGAGGTGATGGGATACACATCACATGAGAGGTGATGTGATACATATCACATGAGAGGTGATGGGATACACATCACATGAGAGGTGATGTGATACATATCACATGAGAGGTGATGGGATACATATCACAAGAGAGTTGATGTGATATATATCACGCGGACGCCTTTATTACCAACACATGTTTTGGTATCCCTTTTAAACTGGATCGAGATGACCGGGTAAAACAATCCTGAATCTTCTACGAATTCAACCTGGACCACTGAGTGGCAGACACGCACACTAATCACTGAGCCACAGCGACGTCCCTGGGGTGTTATACGCAATCATACTTTCGAGACAACGGCACTTTGTAGTGGGGAGCTCACACACCCCTGCCTCCCTACCCTATTCTCACCTAAACCACCTGTCATTCCCAGACAATGTCCATAATATGGTATACAGTTATGGTGAACCAATCGTACGTCAGCGAAGTGGATAGCCAAAGGCGCTGATAATGACATGAGAACTGCCGGACTCTATTCCACGCCTGGGTTCGTTGCCTGGGAAAGCGAGGGAAAGATTGACCACCCATTCCTCCATGCATCCAGGCCTACAACATGTGAGGACCCTATCATATCACAGATGCAAAGCTGGAAGCTGCTTCGTGATAAATGTAATATTATTATGGTTGTTATCATTAATATTAACATTATTATTGTTGTTATTATTAACATTACTGAAAGGCCCCGTTTAACGTCGTTTTCGTTCTTGGAAAACGCGACTTCAAGTGAAACGACGAATAGCGAAATACAATACAGGTGTATACGCAGTTGACGTTATGGCGGAACGTAGCAACGTAAAATGAAGTTATGTCACATTATGACAACGACGTTATAGTGAAACGACGTAAACCCAAGCGACGTATAGCGGGGCCTTCCATTATTATTATTATTATTATTATTATTATTGTTGTTGTTGTTATTATTATTATTATTTGTGTCAGGTCTTAGTCAGATACGACTGAGCTACCGTATGACAGTAGACGGTACTACGTGCTTTCTGTTAGAGTCGAATGTTGGGCGGCGCTCACCAAACCCGACACCCCACATTGTGCCAAAGGCTTTGGGGGTGGAGTAGTGCAATTGGGAGGGTACAAACCTCACCATAGTGTGAGGAAATGCAACATAAAAAGTAAATGTCATGGCAGAGTAGACTAGGCCATAAGCCTTGGTCGGTAACTGGTCTGGGATGGAAGCTCCGACAGGTGTACAGTTAGAGTATTGCTTTGTTGATCCGGCAGCTTCTGCAGCTTGTCTTGTTCCAGACGTAGTGGTGTTACCTTTCCTCTGGGGTAAACTAGACAGGCCGAGAGAGGGATCATGCTGCATGGGCAACACATGATCTCTACGTTCAGCCCAAGCTTTGTGTTATGGAGAGGTATAATTCCATTTTACAAATTATCGTCTGTCAAGACGGCAAGATGCCAGTCAGTCAGCCAGTCATTATTGCTATTAATCTTATGAGACGTTGTCGACCCCAGGCAGTACTTGTGGAAAACAACCACTACCGAGAAATGATCATGGACCAGAGCCTCGGCAAGCACGGGCAATAGCCACAACGTCAAACGGCACCTGTTTTATTCATACTTGGTAAACGTTCACGGAGTCAGTTCACTTCCTGCTCTCCTGTGATGATTTCGACTGCAAGCAGGAAGATAAATGTCAGATAATATGATGTGTATCCCACGGATTCCGTGAACCACATCACCGGCTGCTATATGGTGTGAAATATGTCATTTACTTCGAACAATAATAGGCCGATTCACACCAGCTATATACCGAATTGCATATCTATATACAGACTTCCGGTCCCCAACATGGCGGTTAGGCATTGAACCGTCAAGTCCTCTGGCGTGTTTATGCTTGTGGCCACGGTTTGCATTCGCATTTTCCTTATGTTTGACTGGTAGTACATGGTTCCGTCGCACTGCTACTGAGTGAGTGCGTGGCGCGACACAGTGAGCTGTGAGATTCGTGTGGAATGCTTTTACATCTGTCCGCTGTTTGCACAGTGAACTGCATGTTCGGAACAATGGCCGGCGGTCGCTGAATTGACTGGTTTATCTTTTCGGTTCACGAGTGCATATTTCAGGAGACTCCTGGGAGTCGTCACTGGAGCTACCTTGTTACTGCTTTGTGCGGCATTTTCGGCGGGTCACCCTGCAGAAAGAGACCGAGCATTGTGGGATAAAATACGGATCAATGAAGTCTTTCTGGTGACTGCCGATTCCATCGACGATGAACAGTATTTTTTGTGGAGGACTTTTGTGTTGGCATTCTGTTGGCGGCAGTATGCACAGTGTACCTGTGAGGGCTGTTGGCTTGCCGAGACTCCTGTCTGTTCCACTTTTCATTTTGGGCAATGAGAGGCATTTAGTGTGATATTCACTGGCACAGGAACGGAATATAATGGAGACGAACCGTTGCCGTGAATTTGGAACCGCGTGTAACTAACTGACTGACTGACTGACTGACTAACTGACAGACAAACTAACTAACTAACTAACTAACTAACTAACTAACTAACTATACCGATTTACAACAGGTGCATTCAATAGGTGTATAAAAATATACTGGTTTACAAGATTAAAACATAATAAACCTGTTTACAACAGTTTACAATAATACAATTGTTTACAACAACTGTGTACAAATATATACTTCACAAAATGTGAAATCATACAACTATTTAGTCAGCAATGCAAACAAAACCATTGTAACAGGGATGTTACAATAAGAGTACACAGGCTTTCAGGGTACCGTGAATTTTATTGAATTGACTAGAAATTAAAAATAGTACCTAACATAGAATATTTAAAAATATTGTTAAATTAATATCTCTATATAGATCAGGAACACGGAGAACGACTGAAACATTTCCTTATAAGCTATAAACAGTCATTAACTGGTGACAGTACATAAATAGGACTATCCTGGTAGGATAGAATCACTCAATCTTTAGCTCGAAGACAAGAGTTACAGCGTCAACAAAGAATGGGATTTGTGTCGTGAGTAGTAAATTAATTTATGTGTTTAAACTTAAGAATGACGTCGCTAGCAAGCGGAATTCACATTCCGATCAGTAGATACTAGTAGTGCTCGATACAAGTATGAAGAACAATTTAGTGTGTAGGACGCTGACTTTGAAAGAGTACGCGCGCCAGGGGCAATTTGGATAGGCCAAGTACACATTAAAAGAGTAATAATCAAACAACGTGGAACACAAGCAAAAAGGATAATAAAGTAAGTACATTAGAATACAATAATGTTAAACATACGTTTAACATGCTAACATACGCATTCTTCTTCTTAAGTACACACCGTGTGGCGTTGATGATCGTGTCTGTCCACATCCCTCGGTCTCGTGTGAGGCTAGTCATTTCTGATACTATGGATCCTTCTTACCATGTTGTTAAACAGTCTATTATTCCCTCTGGTGGTCTCTTTAACATTTCTTGTCCAGCCCTGATAAATCCCGAAACACTCAAAGATACAGAGAGACAAATACATCAGTGTTGAAGGGCACCCTCAGACAGAAACATCTGTGATTTTTAACTTTAACATTCGTCCACTTCTCTCTTTCACCTATATATAAAATTGTCAACGACTGAAATGGTAGACAGGCTAAGATTACTGCAACATCTGGCGTTTGATCACAGACGGGATGGCGGAATGTGTCCATCCCAAAGGATGTTTGTCAAGATCATTGTCATGAAGAATCACTGCTTGGCAAGAAAAAAGGGGCCCATCCGGGAAAATTATTCCCCTTGGTTCATATTAGCTCCCTTATTCCACAGTTCCAAGAATATAAATAGCGCCCATGCAGAGTGATGTCAAGTTCTCACAAAAATCGTGGGCGTCCTTTAGAAGTGGCACGAGTACTTTTATTAACATAATCTATGTAAATATGGTGAACTCAGCAGATGCCGCCAGAATTTGTATGTTGAGGTGCAGTCACTAGAGATGAACTAACGAAGCAGGACATGTTGACCAGTCGGCTGCTTTTGTTGTGGTGTTGTGTTTTTGTTAAAGTGCATGATATCTTTTGGGCACCGAGGTTTCTTCATAGGACTGAAACGATCTTTGTTTAATAAAGATGGGATATCTTCATAAATGATGATGATTGACAACAGGATGGTCATAATCCTCAAGGCAGGAGGGATTGCCTTTCTCATGCGGGAAGAGAGATTCACCATTAATCATCACTGGCCTCTTCACTGTCCGAACATCAACCCCAGCATGATAAACGCCACAAGACCTTATTTAGTATTACTTCATGTTTCCCCGTGCCAACACCCGCAGGATTCAGAACAAAGTAACTCCATTTGTGACTCCTGTTGAACAATGAACATTATAATTCTCGTGTAGTGAAACAATGTACATTGTAGTGAAACAATGAACATTTATATTTGTAATGAAACAATGGACATTGGTGTGTGTAGTGAAAACAATGGACATTTACATGTGCAGTAAAACAATGGACATTCATAATATGTGTAGTTGAAACAATGAACACTTATCTATGTAGTTCAAACAATGGAGCTAGGAAGGCGTTATTTCATTCCTTCTTCAAGACAACATCTGGACATTTAATCAATTAATTAGATGTTATTGACATATCTTATATGGGAATGTTGTTGTCCTTTTTATTATTGTAGAACATCATTATGCCATGATACATGAACATGCACAATCTTTCCCCTTTCCCCAGGTTATCCCAATAGAATGTTATTTGTTGCATTTTCGAGTTGTTTATTTGCTTGGAAGTTGGTGTTTGAGTTTTTTTTCAGTGTGTGGTCTCCTTGATAATATTAGTCCAGGGACAACATTATTATGGAGCTGAGTGTGGGCAGAATAATCAGACGACCCCTCAGTTTACAACGAGTGGGTGCGCTATCCTCTCAAAGGTTCGGTAAATTTCCAGTGTTCTATTGGCCTCTATTAGGAAACATCACTTTATAATTAGTCTATATCCATAGAAAGTCTTATTGTGCTATTTCAAGTTTCTTATACAGTTGGCTGTTAGAATTAGGGCTGTCATCACCTATCTCTTTCTATAATCACCCCACAGTCCAAGTGTCCTGCTGTGACAACATACTCCAGATTTAGCTGTCTTATGACATGTCCCCACACGTGAACTGTCTCATTAAATGTAAGTAACCAGTTCCCATTATATATGTCCGTTGGTTCTTATATCATCATCATCATCATCATCATCATCATCATCATCATCATCATCATCATCATCATCATCATCATCATCATCATCATCATCAAGTACCATGCCGACTGGCGTAGGCTTCATGACTCAACACAGATCTCGGCCTTTGGTATTCTGGATCAACTCTACCGTTCATATTCATCCATGCCGCCGTCGCGAACCATCCAGCATTATTTCTCTTGGTCTGCCTCTACCTCTATTCCCCTCGATCTTTCCAGTTGTCACAATGTTCTCCAATGCCTCTCTCCTCATCACATGACCAAAAAAGTTGTTGCCTCTCTCTTATTGTTGTATATAATGTTATAGCTTCATTAGCCTCTTTCAGGCATTAGTTGTTCTTATATACATTCTTTAAAACCACGTATCAGCAGCGTTCTCGTCATTTCTAATTTGTCTGCAAAATACACACTATTCGCTTCCGTTCATCAAGATACTCTTAAGACATCTTTTCCTCACCTCATTTTATGTAGGCAATGCACTTCATCTTGTGAAATATTATACCTTCCTTAATACATCACGCATCAGCTGTTAATAAAGTACTCATATAATTGAACACATTAACGATGTGATACTAATTTCACCACCTTTCGAATGGAGATATGTTTTTAAACATATGATGCTAAAACCCATTATTTAATACAGCTAAAGATGTGTGAACAGCTAATTTACTTTACTCTACTTTACTTTACTTTATTTTAGAGAACATGGGATAGAAGAAATGTCCAAGGAACCAAAGGCGGCCCACATTATACTCACCACATCATCCACTGAGTGTCGATGAATAACAAATCACACTCGCACTATATACCAAATACCCTCACGGTGGGAATTAGGGTAATTTACAATCCTAAACATGTCCTCCACTTCAGCCCACAAATATGTATTATATATATATATATATATATATATATATATATATATATATATATATATATATATATATATATATATATATAAGTCGCTTAAAAGTCGACAGGGTCGACTTCATTGCACCGGGTTTTATCCCATATGGCTCGGTCTCTTTCCGCAGCGCGGAAAGCGTCGCACAAAGCACGAACTCCGTAGCTCTAGCGACGACCCACAGGAGTCTCCGAAAGATTTAACTCGTGAACCGAAGGACGCGGTCCGGAATCGAACCTACGACCTTCGGAGCCCGAGTTAAACGGCTTGACCACTTCGCTACGAAGGATATATATATATATATATATATATATATATATATATATATATATATATATATATATATACGAGGGCAATTTCAAAATCAACCGCCGATTGGGCGGTAACAAATAAACCTGTTTTAATAGCGTCACAGCTCACTGCTTGCATAATTATATAGTCCTTTAGCTCAGAGCTTCCCAAAGTGGTGGTCCGTGGACCGGTGCCGGTCTGCGAGCCGTCTTTGCCGGTCCACAACGTGAGTTGAAACAAAGTAAGGAAAATGTTAAATATTTTCTCCTTTGAGGATTGTTTAGAACTTTTTAAAAACAAGATTGTCCTTTTCTCAAAACGTGATATCCGCACCGTTTTTATTGTGATTTAATTTTAGAATAAATTGAGCCTGCAGCCGAATAGCGCAAGGGGTATTTAATTTTTAAGTAGAAGCGAATCATTGGTTCAATTGGATAGTTAAAAATGGTAACCAGCTGAGTCCGATTCTAAAAGCCGGCCCGGTCGATGACATTTGTTTGTTTATGATGTGCGTTTCTTTTGTTTCCTATGTGACGAAAAGTGAGAAAGATGCACATTATAATTTTGCTGATTGTCATAAGATGCAGAACATACGTGATATTCGTTGTACGATTATAATGCGTTTTGCCATCGTCTGAGCGAGTGAAGGTGTTTGATACATCTGCAAAGTATTTTGCATTACAGCTGGACGAAAGCACGGACATTGTCAACTTAGCGATTCTGGTGGTGTATGTGAGATATCGATACAAAGACAACATGAAAGAAGAGTATTTCTTTTTCGTCAATGAGCATTATTAAGACAAAATACAGAAACAGTATGAGAATTTGTTCTCCTTTGCGGGTAGCGCTGTCTACAATCGAGCCGCGATTTGATTAGCCTGTAAATAATAAACAGGCCCACCCCTCGCATTAAATAGTTACTGTGAGCAGCTGATCATTAAATCATTTTTATTACAGCATATTGTAATTTAGTCTCTTTGTTTAAAATTTGATTTGGATCGTTTTCCAAGATATATTTTATTTTTATTTTATATTGGTGTTCATTACTGTCGGCGTATACGAGTATACATATCTTTACAAGAAGACCTAAATGTAGTTTTGACATTTGAAAAATTGTTTGATTTGTAAAATTCTCCAATAAAATTTTTACACATGGAAATGGGACCACCATTAAATAAATCACCATCATCCAATATTATTATGGAGCAGTATTTAGCACACCGGGACAACACGCACAATTACATTAAATCTTATTTTTATATTAAAATGTATATTGGGGTCATACACAATTCCAGATTACAAGGAGAAATTTTGTTGTTTAAACGGCACCGGTCCCTGGTGCAAAAGGAGCATTTTATGTCGGTCCGCGAAAGTGAAAATTTTGGGAAGCACTGCTTTAGCTCACTGCAAATCAATTTACGTCGCATTTTTTCAGTGGTTCACGAATCGCAAACAGCAGAGTTATTCAAGGACCATTATTACACGCCTACAAGCCTCTTTGACTTAATGTGATAGTAGCTATTGTTTGTTTAGACGGTCAGCTCACAACGTATGATGTGGTGAATACCACGCCGGACGCCTTTACATTCTTGGCGCACATTTCAGGCTGTGTCGATCTGGCAGCCCAATCAATTTTACCTACTGGCCTGGGGAGGATCCGAACCCATGACCACAGTGCTGGCAGACAAGCGTGCCGGCCTCCAGGCTCCAGCCACACCCTGGGGGTATTTGGCGCTTGCGAAATCAAATTTTTTTACAAATATGTATATCTAAACTTAATGCGCGGATGTATATTGTGACTCCCCGCTACCCCTACGAGCAATCTGCCATGTCAATACGCATGTGGGAATTTACTGTCTTGTTACGAGGACAACGGCTCCAGAAATGCAGGCTAAATGTGATTTACTTATTGTTTTAAGAATTACTGTCCCTTCCTTGTTTGCGTGAGGATTTGCGGTGTGCTTACCTGCACGAATTTAAAACTGTGTTTGCAGTTTGTGTGTTAATTTCACCTTTTACTGGGCACGGGGTATATCTGTTCATTATTTTCTAATGTTCAAAACTGGCAAATATATAGATGGGTTGATTTCACAAATGCAAACTTCCAAAACACACACACACACGCACGCACGCACGCACGCACGCACACACACACACACACACACACACACACATACATATATATATATATATATATATATATATATATATATATATATATATATATATATATATATAGGGACGTTCATTTGAAACCCGTTCCAGTGGCTTTATTACAAAAGCATGAAAGAAACATTAACAGGTGTGGTAAAATTAAACAAAGCATTAATTTTCAATGAATTATGCAACATGGGTTGGTCAGAAGAAGTCGCCGTAGGCATTCAGGCAAGCATCACATTGCTTAGGTAGGCGGCGAATGCCGTCCGCAAAAAAGATTGTGATTGCTCACTGAACCAAGTGTTTACTGCCTTCATTACGTCTGCATCTGTGTGAAATCGTTGCCCCTTGAGACCTCTTTTTAGAACAAGTGAAAATCACTTGGTGAAAAATCAGGGCTCTAGTCTGGATGTTCCAGAATTTCCCACTTCTACCTTGCTAATGCTTCCTGCACAATCTTTGCGACATGCAGACGAGGATTATCGTGCAACAAAATAACACCGCAAGAAAGCATGACGGGTCGTTTATTCTTGATGGCTTCTTGCAGCTTGTCTAGTGTTTGCAAGTAGTGGGTAGAGTTTATGATGACACCAAGTTCTTTAAAGTCGGCCAACAATAGCCCTGCATGATCAAAAAATGCGCTCAGCATAACTTTACCAGCGGAAACCTGTAATTTGAATTTTTTGGCTTTTGGTGATCCAGCATATTACCATTGCATGTTTTGTCTTTTGCTGCTCGGCTCAAAGTGGTGCACCATGATTCATCGCCTGCCACTATGCGGAAGAGAAATGCATCAGCCTCCACTCTGTAACGCAGCAAGTGGTTCAAACACCATCCGATGCGTTCCTCTTTTTGGCGGTCGGTCAACATCCGTGGTACCCCACTGGGAACACACTTTAAGATATTGCAGTTTCTTACGTACGACATTGTGTATTGTCCCAATTGACACATCAAATTCTTTCGCTAGTGAACGCATGCTTCGACAACGGTTCATGTGTACAGCTGCATCAATTTTGGCGATGATTTTTTTTTTTTTTTGCAGCAATATGCGCTTGACCCGGCCGTCGAAGATGTATCGTGAACTGACGTCCTTTCGGAAACATTCGTGCCCAGGCTGTCACTGTTATCTTCGACACACATTTATTAACGTACGCTGCCTGCATTCTTCGATGAATGTCCACTAGTCGACATCCTTCAAATGAAAGAATTTGAATTTTGAGCTTCTTTGGACGGATATTTGATCAACCCGGCCATTTTCTCAATGGTCAGAAACAGAACCTATGCATCATGGGACGAAAAGCACGTGCTCTTTTATTCATTGGTCAGTAGTTATCACATGACTATAACATGATCATGTTCAACGTACGCAATTGCGCGCGGTGCGGCACGAACGGATTTCAAATGAACGCCCCCTTATATATATATATATATATATATATATATATATATATATGCCGGTCTCCCTGGCCGAGGAGTTAGCAGCTTTCTCCGTAACCCCGAATACTCTCGTGGTTGACGTGAGCGCACGAGAATTGGAAGCGGTTTGAGTCGCGCCAGTGACTTATGAGAGAGAGAGAGAGAGAGAGAGAGAGAGAGAGAGAGAGACAGACAGACAGACAGACAGACAGACAGACAGACAGACAGACAGACAGACAGACAGACAGACAGACAGACAGACAGACATAGAAAGGGGAATTCATCCATCTATTCATGCATGCATTCATGTGTACTTTACTGAAAGACGAAAGCACACAGACAAGGAAAACTAGTTATTTCATTCCTCTATTTACCCCTCCCCCCCCCACACACACACACTCAAAAACACACACACATACAAAGCAGATAAGCACATATAGGTGCACAAACACTAACGCAAATGGACTAACAGATAATGGTAAAGATATACAGAGATATCCACACTAGGTGAGACGCACAGACAGACTAGCAGATGGGCAGACGGGTGGACACAAATAGATATTTGGACAAACGACAAACTCTAAGACAGATAAAGAGATAGTCAAAAAACAACAACAACAAACAAACACACAAACAAAACCAAATAGACAGACATAAACAGAAAAATAAGAGGAAGATGAAAAACGAGAAATTCGAGGAGATATCAATAAGTAAGTCACAAATAGTTAGTTAGTTTTTCCTCTTGAGCCTAAGTCGGTGCATAGGGCAGAAGTCATGGCTCTCCATGTCCGGTGGTTCGCTGCTACCTGTTGTAGATCTTGGATGGTCACTTGGCCGTTGAATGAGCCTTCTCTGATGATGGTTATACGCAGGGTCTCTCTTGGTCTTCCCATTTTCTTTTCCCTACTGGTGACCATTTGAGGGCTTGGTAGGGGAGTCTTGTCTTATCCATTCTGAGTACATGGCCGATGTAGTTCCAAAGGCGTTTTCTTATAAAATTGGATACAATATCTTGCTTAGTCTCATGTCTTATTTGCGCATTAGTCTTGAAATCTGTCCACTGGATGGTTAGAATTCTTCTAAGACATTTGTTCTCAAAATTGTCTAATGTTTTATCTAAAGCAACCGTTGATTTCCAACTATCACATCCATACGTTAGCACTGGAATCAAACAAGAATTGAAGATTTTAAGTTTCGTATGTTGGCTGAGTGACTTTGACTTCCAGATGTTTAACAGTTTATTGAAGGCACCAGATGCCAGTGAGATTCTGGATAATATTTCTGGTGATGAGTCCCCTGTAGATGTCATTTTGCTTCCTAGGTATGTGAAGCTGTTGACTTTTTCAAGAACATGGTTGCTTAATTTGGTGTATGAACTGTTGGTAAGATCAATAGTTTTTGTTTTTGTGGTGTTAATTTGAAGACCAGTTTGTCATGAAACATTTTGGAGATGGTTTATTTTTTCTTGGGCATCTGGGTGTGTTGATCTCAAAAGCACTATGTCGTCAGCATAGTCCAGGTCTTCTAGAATTTTGTCAACCAAATGGATACCCATATTTGTGTTGTTTGTGCATTTGCGCATGACCCAATCGATAGCTATTCCAAAGAGCATCGGTGACAAGACACAACCCTGTTTCACTCCCGTTTCCACTGAGAACCAGTCGGAGTTGCCTGATTCTGTTCTCACGCAGCAACGTGTCTCGTTTTAGAAAGATTTTATGATGTTGGTATATTTGGCAGGAAAACCATAGATGTTAAGTATATTCCAAAGTGAAGGACGGTGGATACTGTCAAAGGCATTTTCAAAGTCGACAAAGTTGGTAATTAATTTCGACTGGAATTCTACTGAGTCTTCAATGATTATTCTAAGAGTGACCAATAGGAAGTATTAAAGAAATCAGCCATCCAAGCTGCAGAAACAACCATCCGAAAAATAGACATAATAGGACGCAAGAAATGGACAACAGAAGATATCTTAAAACTCATGGACGTAACAAGGAATAACAAGAATAACAAGGAAAAATATGAAGAGATTCACAAGAAAATTAGAAAGCTGTGCAAAGAGGCAAAAGAAACATGACTTGAGGAAAATTGCAAGGAAATTGAAAAACAACACAACATTCGGAATACCAAATTAATGCACAAAAGAATTAAATACATCACTAACAAAAGAACACACGCATCAACGAATTGCCTAAAAACCAAAGATGGCAAAATTATAATAGAAAAAGATCAGATTTTAATGCGTGGTCAGATTATGTGAAAGACCTTTATGATGATACAAGAGAAGAACATGATCGTTGGAATAATAATGAAGGACCATCAATTTTGAAGATGGAAGTTCAGAACGCTCTTTACCATATGAAAACTGGCAAGATCCTGGGTACAGATATCATCACAATAGAAATGATAAATGCCTTAGAAGAATATGGAATAGACAAAGTCACCAAACTGTTGATCGCAATATACGATACTGGAGATATACCTCCTCAATTATGTAATTCTATATTTATTGCAATCCCGAAGAAATCAGGAGCATTGGAAAGCGATCAACATCGAACTAGTAGTATAATGAGCCACATCACGAAAATTCTGATGAGAATTTTCATGCAAAGAGTCAGGAAGAAAATACAACCCGAAATAGGAGACGAACAATGTGGGTTTGTAGAAGACAAGGGTACAGTAAATGCTGTGTATATACTGAGAACAGTAATTGCACGTTCTATAGAAGTAAACAAAGATCTATATCTTCGCTTTATTGACTAGTAGCTGACCCGGCCCGGCTTCGCCCAGCCACTGGCGGGGATCTGTCTGTCTGTCTGTCTGTCTGTCTGTCTGTCTGTCTGTCTATCTATCTGTCTGTCTTTCTGTCTGTCTCTCTGTCTGTCTGCCTGCCTGCCTGTCTGTCTGTCTGTCTGTCTGTCGCCCAGCTACTGGTGGGGGAGCATCTGATTTAATTCATATAAGTAGTCATATAAGCTCCCGTTCCCGACTGTCTGTCTGTCTGTCTATATGTCTGTCTGTCTATCTGTCTGTCCGACCCGGCCCGACTTCGCCCAGACCCTGGTGGGGAGCATCTCATTTAATTCGTATAAGTAGTCATATAAGCTTCCGTTCCCGACTGTCTGTCTGTCTGTCTGTCTGTCTGTCTGTCTGTCTGTCTGTCTGTCTGTCTGTCTGTCTGTCTGTCTGTCTGACCCGGCCAGGCTTCGCCCAGCCTCTGGTGGGGAGCATCTCATTTAATTCATATAACAAAATAAAATTAACTTAAGAATGTCCTTCCACACACCATCCATTATCTTTAATGAAAACTGTTTTTAATCACCTACATGACTGCAGATAACTTCTTTAAACATAAAAAGATGAGTTAGAAAATGTTCACTATTTAAAAAGATGCATTATTTTTATGAAAACTTTGAAAATGCCTTAAAGATTATATCACTATTTATTATAACGCATATGCCTGTAATTAACTGTAGACAAAGACCCCTCTGCCATACACCGCAAGGTACTATATTGGCAGTAAATGACAGTTTTTTAAAGAGTTTATAAACCTTTGAAAACAATGCAACAATCTATATATGAAATATATAGCAATGCTATTAAAAGTTATGCCCCTTGAAATATTTTTTCTTAAGTTAAATCCCCTCGCTATATATAAATGATAATGTAAATTAAAATATTAAATTTTAGTAAGTAAATGGCTAATTGTACACAAACAAACTATGACAGTTGGCTGCACGGGAATGAAAAGAAAACATGTAGAAAATTTCATCTCAATCGGATGGAACGTTATCGAACGCATCAAATACATCCCTACATACATTGTCTTTTATATATATATATAGATACAAAGGCTTTCGATAAAGTGAGACATGTCTACATGATAAGGATGCTTGAAGATCTACAGATTGGTGGAAAAGACCTTAGACTTGTAAAAAGCATATATGATTGATTGATCGATTGATTGATTTAAGAACCGACATCACAGAATTTGGGGCATTCCCATAAGCGCTCCGTCCCCATCCTCAGAAGCCAGCGAAGAGTCCCAACCCCAATAGTACCAGTAGCAATCTGATTCTATGTGCGTCTCACCTTTCCTCTAAGCATCGAGCATCGGCCAGATCCCCTCGTCACTCCTCGCTGTCGCATTCTTGCCAGACCATGGTGATCTATTTGCTCCTCCGTGGTGTACATGTGCTCCCACAAGGCCGCAACCACGTCTGCCTTATCATGCATCAATACTCCGCCATGTTTTGCAGAGCCAGCCAGTCTGTCTGCCTTTTCATTCCCCTGCACACCAGCATGCCCCGGAGAAAAGCTTCAGACGATGCTTGCCACCCGTGACTTCCGAAGCGAAGCAAGCCACTCGGCACGAAGCTTGCCAGTCCTCACCCTACTCAGCATGTTTTCTGAGTCAGTTACAATCACGATCTGTGTGTGTGTGTGTGTGTGTGTGTGTGTGTGTGTGTGTGTGTCGTATTCTCCATCCAGCGGAAAGCTGCACTGACTGCCTCCACCTCCATTCTTAAGCTAGATGTTGTGGTATCATATGCCAAGCTCTCCTGCACCAAACGTCGACCATTAGCCTTTTCCAAGAAACCCCAGGCACTTCTACTACCTCTCAACACCGAACCATCTGTGTAGATAATCACATCACCCGGGAATTAGTTGCTGGACTTTAACTTCTGTGGCCCCTGCTGGCCACTCCCTGCACTCCCGGCTCAATGTGATTATAACTCTGCACATGTCTGACTGCTCCGCTGGCACTCTGACCCACTCCTCTCCTCGCCTAATGTTCTCCAAGGGGCACACGTGTCTGATCGTATCCTCCACCTGAGCCATCCATGATTTCCCTCTTATCAGTTGCTGGCCCTTAACTGCGTCCAGCGCCTCATGCAACGGGTGATCTGTGTCAGCAGCTACTCTGAGGTATGCCTTCGTCTGCATCACATTGAGCCTACCAGCAACAATCGACAAACCAAGGATGTACCGCATACACACTACTGGGGTGTCTCTGGTGCATCCCAGAATGACCCGCATAGCCTCGTTCTGTATGCGCTCAAATGTAAAAAGCATTTATTGGAAACAACAAGCTGCCATCAGAATTGATAACAATGTAGGTCAATATCAACCTATTAAAAGAGGTGTGAGACAGGGATGTGTAATGTCGCCAGAACTTTTTTCCCTGTACTGTGAAAATATTTTCAGAAATATAGAAGATATGGAAGGAATCAACATTGTGGGACGATACATCTATAACATTAGATATGCAGATGATACATTCTTGGTTGCAGACAATGAACAGGACCTGCAAAATTTAGTAGATGCGGTTGTTGCACACAGTGAACAACTAGGGTTAGAACTGAATATTAAGAAGACACAGATTATGGTCGTCACTGGGAAGAAGGAAATACCACAATGTTATATACAAGTAAATGGGCATATTCTTAAGCAAGTGAATCGATACAGTTATCTCGGCACGGTTATAACATCTGATGGGAGATGCCTTGAAGAGATTAGAACAAGAATTGCCATTGCGAATGTAGCCTTTTTCAAGATGAAAAACATACTGACCAATAAAAAGATATCAATTGAAACGAGAAGTGTGTCAGGTCTTAGTCAGATATGACTGAGCTACCGTATGACAGTAGACAGTACTACCTGCTTTCTGTCAGCGCCGAATGTTGGGCGGCGCTTACCAAACCCGACACCCCACATTGTGCCAACGGCTTCGGGCGGAAGAGCGCAATTGGGAGGGTACTAGCTTTATCCTGATGCGAGGAAATGCAACCCATAGTTAGTTAGTTAGTTAGTCGACAGATCATCCTCGTTGCACATCGGACCATTCAGTCCATAAGTGCTCGGATCCCCTCCTCAGCAAATCCCGCAGCGTGTAGCGGCTAACGACGCCAGTTCTGTGTTGGTTTATCAATCTTCTTTGGCTTCCTGCGTAGTGTTCTTGTTTGGCCACCCCTCTTTTAATTTGCTGCTCTCGCAGTCTGGCCATTGTTGTAGATTCACAGTCATCACTTGGTTCTTGCAAAAGTCTAACTTCTCGTAGAGCATTCAGAATGTCAGCCTGGTCCATGGCGCGTCCGCCCTCCACAGTAGCCTCACCTGCGAGCTTGTCAGCCCGCTCATTTCCTTGTACTCCCGCATGCCCTGGCACGAAGATGAAACTAATCTTTGCCAGCCGAGACCGCTTCAGAGGCAGCAACCATTCTCTTCGGATCGACCCCTCCTCTATCCTCTTGATCATGTTCATTGAGTCGCTAAGGAAACAAGCCCTAGTGAATGTCTGTGTCTCGAGCCATGTTATTGCTTTACTTACTGCCATGACTTCCATGGTCAGGCTACTTGTGGTTTCAGTGAAAGCACCAGAGTCCTCCTTCACAATTCTCCCTCCGGCCCGAGCTGTAAAGGCCCATGAGCTTCTCACATGTCGGACGACCGACCCATCTGTGTAGATGACCGCGTCACTGTCTAGCGAATTCTCGAAAATCAACGCTTGTACTTCAGCCTCCACAGCAGCCGGATTTTCTTGTCTGCATTTTCTATCTAGTTGGATGCAAACTGAAAAGGATGTGCAGAAGTCTGTTGGCACTTGCACCCACTCCTCGCCAGGTTCTAAGTCCTCAAGTGAACACACCTGTTGAAGAATGTCTTCGGCTTGACCCATCCACGACCGTCCTCTTTTTAACCTGCTGCCCTTCACCTTCCTAATTTCACTATGCAGTGGATGCTGTGTGTTTGCGTTAATTCTGAGGTAGGCGCGTGCCCTGCAAACTTGCATTCTCTCTTCAATGGTTGGAAAATCAAGAAGGTAGCGCATCGCCCTGCATGCTGTATCTCTTGTACATCCAAGAATAATGCGCATAGCTTCATTCTGTATCCTTTCCATCCTTTCTATCTGCTTATGGCTGAGAGTCAGGATTGCCATTGCATACTCCAAAACAGACATGACCAGCCCCTCGTACAGAAGACATAGATGGCGCTGCTCACAGTTTGCTGCCGCCATCACCCGCATCGCTGCCAAGCCCCGCTTGGCCTTTGTTATCACCTGGTCTATGTGCACATTATAAGCAAGGCTTCGATCAAACCGTATCCCCAGGTAATTCATTGCCTGCGTTCTTTCCACCGTCTCTGAACACAGCATTACAGTTGGTGTTGGATTGTTGACAATATGATTATTCAACGAGAACCAAGTCACTGTTGCCTTTGTTGGGTTGACCATTGCCCCAGCTACATCACACCAAGTACTTATGCGATTGAGTTCGGTTTGTAGTTCCACAGCAACCTCCTCTCTATCCTTACCCTGACGATACACTAAAACATCATCGGCATATGACAATGTCCTGCCAGGTCCAGTGATCTGCTCACTGGTGATTCTCACTGTGTAGGCGTTGAACAGTACCGGAGATAATGGTGATCCCTGTGGTAGGCCAGAATGCAACCCATAGACAAAATAAGTCATGGCAGGGCAGACCAGGCCCTAAGCCTTGGCTGGCAGCTGGTCTAGGATCGAAGCTCCGACAGGCGGACAGTTAGAGCATTGCTTTTCTGATCCGGCAGCTTCTGCAGCTTGTCTTGTTCCAGATTATAGGTGTCAACTTTCCTCTGGAGTGAACTAGGCAGGCCGAGAGATGGATCATGCTGCATGGGCAACACCTGGTTTCTTTATTTTAGCCCAGGCTTTGTGCTATGGAGAGGCAATAACTCCATCCCTGGTCTTAACCGGTCTCGGAATCAAAGCGAGAGGCAACTGTTAAGGGTTATAAGTCCTTGTCAGTTGGCGTAGACATGGGGCGCCACGCGTTGCCACTGACGGTGGGAGACACCTACAGGTGTCACTGATCAGCTACCGCCCGCCTCAAGCTGGGCAGCCCCCAGCCAATTGGGTGCTGATCCGCCACAGCCTGCGTGCTTCAATAGGTGCTTGGGGCTAGGACAAAATCTGAATCGCAGGCTGTAAAACCAATGCACCATGTACTAATAAAAAGAATAGAAACCTCAAGCTACGGCTTGCAACCTGGAACGTGAGAACCATGTGTCCAGGATTTTCCACTGGCTTGACAAATATTGACGATGTGAGAAAAACGGTTGTGATTGATGCTGAACTCAATCGTCTTAACATTGATATTGCTGGCCTGCAGGAGACTCGCCTAGCTGAGGAAGGGTCACTCAGGGAAAACAATTACACCTTTTTTTGGAAGGGAAGAGGGCAGGCAGAAAAAAGGCAACATGGTGTTGGCTTTGCAGTGAAGAATTCGCTACTGGGAATGATTGATATCCCAGCTGGAGGTAATGAAAGATTATTATCACTGCGCTTGGCAACCTCTTATGGATTTGCCACCATTCTCACTGCATATACACCGACACTCGCTTCCTCTGATGATGTGAAGGATACGTTCTATGAGCAGCTAGACTCTGCGATCAAGGCAGTTCCAAAATCCGACTACATTTATATGCTCGGTGATTTCAATGCTCGTGTGGGCAAGGACTCGAGTTCATGGCCAGTGTGCCTTGGAAAATACAACATCGGTCGCATGAATGATAATGGGCAAAGGCTGCTGGAGCATTGCACTAGAAATGACCTATTTATTACAAACTCCTTTTTTAAAACAAAAGAGATGCATAAGGTAACATGGAAACATCCAAGATCCAGCCATTGACATCAGCTGGACTTCATTATCACACAGAGACAACATCTGAACCATACATCATTAACTCGAAGTTACCACAGTGCTGACTGTGATACAGATCATTCTTTGGTTGTTGCAAGGGTTAGACTGAGACCCAAGAGAATCTACATAGCTAAACACAAGTCTAGCCCCAGGATTAATATTACTAACACTCACGATCCTGGAAAGTGCTTTGAATTTCAACAGCAACTTGAAGACGCTTTCAATGATACATCAGAAAATTGTATAGTAAATGATAAATGGAGTAAACTTAAGGAAACTATTTATAAAACAGCGGTAGGGGTTTACGGCACTGTGGATCATAAGAGGCAGGACTGGTTTGCGGCAAACAGCCAGATACTGCAGCCCTTGATTGATAAAAAGAAGATAGCTCACTTAAGAAACAAGGAAAGACCCACGCGTAACACTCCGAGTGAGCTGAAGCAAGCGAGGAAGGATGTACAAAAGGCTGCCAGGCAGTGTGCGAATGACTATTGGATCAAGTTATGTGAGTCCATTCAAATCGCAAGTGATAAGGAAAACATCAGAAGCATGTATGAAGGGATAAAGAAAGCCTGTGGTCCAATGATCAAAAGAAGTGCAACCGCTGAAAACCTTGACTGAAGAAATCATCACTGATAAGAAACAGCAGATGGATAGATGGGTCGAGCACTATTTAGAGCTTTACTCAAGTGAGACCAAGCTAGCGGATGATGCCCTCAACGCCATAGAGGCCCTGCCAACTCTTGACCACCTGGACACACTTCCCACTATAACAGAAGTTAAGTGTGCTATAAATGAGCTTGCATCTGGCAAGGCTCCAGGTAAGGATGGGATTCCAATAGAGGTAATCAGGAGTGGGCAAGACACACTCGCTCTACAGATCCATCAGCTAATAGAGCTATGCTGGCGAGAAGGACAAGTCCCACAGGATTTCAAAGATTCAAACATCATAACGCTGTACAAGAACAAGGGAGATCGGAGCGACTGTAACAACTATAGGGGTATCTCACTTCTGTGTATTGTTGTGAAAGTATTTGCCAGAATTGTCCTGCACAGACTTCAAGTCCTGGGAGATCAAGTCTACCCCGAATCACATTACGGCTTCCGTCAGAACCGGTCTACCATTGATATGATATTCTCATTGCGACAGATGCAAGAAAAATGCCGGGAACAAAATCAGCCACTGCTTATTGCTTTCATCGACCTCACAAAGGCATTCGATTTGGTCAGTCGTGAGGGTCTGTTCAAAGCACTAAAGAAGATTGGCTGCCCACCAACTCTTCTGTCCATTGTGGAATCGTTCCACACAGGCATGAAGGGTATAATCAAGTTTGATGGCTCAACTTCAGAAGAGTTTGAAATCAAGAGTGGAGGTAAGCAAGGTTGTGTACTATCCCCCACCACCTTGGGATATACTTTTCACTTCTACTGAAATATGCCTTTCGTGATCAGGATGGTGGTATATACATTCACTCACGCTCAGACGGTGGCCTCTATAATGCTCAGAGATTGAAGGCCAAGACCAAAATTAGCAGGGTACTAATCAGAGAGTTGTTTTTTGCGGATGATGCTGCGATTACGACCCACTGAGGAAGAATTACAACATCTACTATCTGCATTCTCCAATGCTTGTTCTGAATTTAGTTTAACAATTAACAAAAAGAAGACACAGATTATGTCACAAGGTGTACATGGTGTACCATCAATCTTTATTGACGACGCCGAACTGGAGATAGTAGACAATTTTACATATCTAGGATCAGAGGTAAATAGCAAATTATCCCTCGATCAGGAAATCAACATCAGGATTGGCAAAGCAGCAACAACAATGAACATGTTAGCAAAAAGAGTCTGGGAGAACAGGAAGCTTACTGCCAAAACAAAAATCCTCGTCTACCAAGCCTGTGTCCTTAGTACTCTTCTTTATGCCAGTGAAACCTGGACAACTTACTCACGCCAAGAGAACCGTTTAAACAGCTTTCATATGCGGTGGCAAGACAAAATCACAAATACTGAAGTATTGGAAAGATAAGGTTGTGTGACCGTGTATTCCATGCTCAGTCTTCGTAGACTTAGATGGATAGGACACGTTAGGAGGATGGATGATGGTAGAATACCAAAGGACATCTTTTTTGGTGAATTACAGACGGGTAGGAGATCTCAGGGTCGGCCTCTACTACGATACAAAGATGTGTGTAAGCGGGACATGATTGATACAGGCATTGATAATGCACATTGGGAGCACGTCGCCGCTGAACGTGTTGCATGGAGGGCAACTATCAGAAATGGAATAAAGACAAAGGAGAAAATGATTGCAGATAAAGCACACACAGAGCGTGAGAGACGTAAGATGGTGCAAAATGGTGGAAGTGACCATGTTTTCACATGCACCTACTGTGGGCAAACATTTGCAGCAAGAATTGGCCTTACCAGCCACATTCGCCACCGCCATGGATCGTAGTTATTAAGCCTTTTTGAAGCACAATGTACCAAACTATCGTCTGTCAAGACGGAAAGGTGCCAATAAGAATGAAACGAGAAAAAGAGTGTTGCAGTGCTAATAAGAACCTATACTTTTGTATGGGTGTGAAGCGTGGACAATAAGCAGTCAAGCTGAAAAACAGCTAATAAGCTGTGGAAATGTGGTTTCTGAGGAAAATGCAAAGAATAACATGGACAGACAGACAAACTAATGAACAAGTCCTTTAAGAAACAAATGAAGATCGATTAGAGATATTAGACGTAGACAGTCAATAAGATGGCTAAACATGTGCAGATTCTATTTATAAATAGAATTGACCGTACCGCTCCGTAGTGCCAAATGACATCAAGTGAAATGTATACTCTAGATTACTACATGGAGAGGTGTTAGTTTAGTTTTACTGTTCATTATTTGCAGACGCAAAATCATTAAAATCGGAAGAACAAATCTTCAGGAACGGAATCAATAGGACACCAGTAGTAACTGAAATATAAAAACACGATAAATGACACAGCAGTCGTCGATCTCTTCACAAAAAGAAGATCATTTAATCACAACTGATGTATTCTTACAGTGGTTAAATGGCAAATATCAGTTGCAATAATTATGTCCCTTCAGTTCATTTTTGGTGTTTTAATTTTCGTCTTCACACTGATTCGAAAAATGTGTTTTTCTTGTGTCTCACTGTCAATTTGAGACCCTCGACACACAAATGCATACTTAGAATATATGGCTAGGATTCTGACTGTATGAGGTTATTGCTTTCAAGATTTCGTAGGCACGTTATGAGAAGAAATAAAGTAGGCAGCTTTTGGACAACTGGCAAGATGAGAAGAAAAGAATTAGGGGAAAGCAGGTAGCGACTTTTAGGTGGTTAAATATCCAGATTGCTTGGCTACATGGCATAATTGAGACAAAAACACAGAGCTTCCACAACTCTAGTGATCGCGTGAGATGGCGAAACGTGACCGCAAACGCTTATCGGCATGGCGCAAGGTGATGATGATGATTATCTCCGGGCGACTCAATGGTCTTTTGTTCGAATCTCTCTGAAGATGGAATTTCTAAGCGATCTGTTGACTTGTATTTGAGCAGCCTTCATTAAAATGTCTTTGATTTTCGTTTAAAGAGAAATGCACGTTATTAAATATTCACTTTACCATTCTAATTATTCGTATAATGTTCGTGTCGTATTTGCCGCCATGCTGGGTCAGTTGCCAAGGGTAGTGAGCGCATTTCACAATCCGCTATAACACGTTCCAAATAGCCTCAGGCAATATGGCAGACCGCCTGGCGTTGACTTTCACAGTAGTATAAGCGTCAGTCGTTCAAAAAGAAATGGCGAGCAAATAAATGTAAAATTACCTAATAAATCACATACAACATTGATTGATTGCGACGTCTCGTAAAGGACATACAACTATTTTTTTTTTTTTTTAAATTTGCCATCCACCTTTTGCCATTGTTTGACCATGGTTGATATATCTTGATAACCGGTGAAAGAATTCATTATTTATGTAAGCATATACTGATGGACTTTATTTGATGACAATCAAAATCGTTATCTTTGTCTGTATGATGCCATTTATTTTGACGCTTTAAATTTTCTACGAGCTGTTAATATTGATCACATTGAGTAGGTTTTGTAGTTGTTTCATTTATATGTCAAAGAGTGTTACTGTTGTTTGCTTATGTGTTTGTCCCGAGTGTATATAGCTCGGTGGCGGGATAGGGGTATCCCCTATTAAAGAAAAAGTAAGATGCCTCCTTTCTTCAGCTAGCCTGCAGGGCACCTTTGAGCAAGGCGGGGTACCCTTTAGCCCCCCCCCCCCCCCCACGATCAGGGTTACGTGAAGTCATGCGTTCAGGTAGTGGATGAAGGTGAAAAGCAGCCGATAGATAGTTGTAGGTTATCGCCTCCAATTTCGCGAAGGTAGGTCTCTTTTGGAGACAATGGCTACGGTCATCGACCAGTATGGTCGCTGCTAAGAAAGAAAGCAATGCCAAACTATCTTCTTGACGGTTGCAAAGCCAGTCATGTTCAGTAGTTGAATAGAGAATTAGAGTAACGGTGTAAATGGCGTATATATAGGAGCCAGGTGACCCCAGACCGTCAGCAAGCGAATGAGGGCGAACGATTAACAACATTTATAGAATAAGATCAGAAACCAGATTGATTACATCCTGATCAACAGAAGATTTCGAAATACCGCAAAGTTGCAGCAACTATACCAAATTCAGATTGCTACAGCGACGATAGATTAGTTATAAGTAATATACACATAAAATTAAAGAAGGCCAAATATACACACACAAAAACACACAATTTGATCTATGTCCTCTGAAGCATGAGGAGATAAAAATTCAATTAAACGTAGAGGTAAAGAACAGATTTGTTTCAGTGTCCTATCTGGAAATGCTATTTCATTATGTCAGTGACCATTGGGAAATATTTAAGAACTGAGTCAACCAGGCTGCAAAAAGCAACTTTCCCAAAAGTGAAGATGATGGGACGTAAGAAATGGATGACGTAAGACATCTTACAACTAATGGAAATAAGAAGAAATAACAAAAATAACCAGGAAAAATATGAAAAGATTTACAGACAAATGAGAAAATTGGGCAAAAAGGCAAAAGAAGCATGGCTTGGGGGAACTTACAGGGAAATTGACAACCAACACAACACCCGGAATACCAAATTCATGCACATCATAATTAATGACATCACTATGAAAACAATACACACATCAATGGGTTGCCAGAACCAACTATGGCAAAATCATAATGGAAAGAGATCAGATTTTAGGTTCATGGTCAGATTATGTGAACTACCATTACAACGATACAAGAGAGGAACAGTATGATATTCTGAATATTAATCAAGGACCATCAATAATGAGGATATATATTCAGAATGCTCTTAACCAAATGAAAACTGGCAGGACCTCGGGTCCAGATAAAATCACAACATAAATTATCAATGCCTCAGAAGAATGTGGAATAGACCAAGTTACAATACTGCTGAATAGGATAATGGGGATATAACATTCGAATTCTGTAAAAATATATTTACTGCAGTCCCGGAGAAATCGGGAGTCTTGGAATGTGATCAGCATCGAACAATTGGCATAATGAGCCATATTACTAATATTCTGATAAAAATCACCATGCAAAAAGTTAGGAAGTAAATACAGCCCGAAATAGGGAAAGGCAATGTGGGTTCGCAGAAGGGTTCAACAAATGATGTATATATGCTGAGAACATTAGATGTAGGTCTTTATTCATTTTAATAGAACGCTCAATTAATGTTCTCAGCATATACACAGCGTTTTAAGCACTAAATAACACCATTGCTAATTTTTATTTTTATTTTACAGAAACTAGCACACTTGTTCCCTAAAAATAAGTTTGTAAACACGTCACACATATGTAAATATCATGTGACATGTTTAGACACGTCATACTAGTCTAAGAAAATTGATCTGACATTATGTACGAGTGGTTGGTCCCATACAACAATAAGACAGAG
This sequence comes from Cepaea hortensis, assembly GCA_963921405.1. Taxonomy (NCBI): domain Eukaryota; kingdom Metazoa; phylum Mollusca; class Gastropoda; order Stylommatophora; family Helicidae; genus Cepaea; species Cepaea hortensis. The sequence continues at coordinate 43,185,859 of OY992891.1, read as the reverse complement.
ACAAACATCTTTCTTCGGTCATGTGATGAGAAGAGAGGCATTGGAGAGCATCGTGACAACTGGAAAGATCTAGGGGAAGAGAGGCAGAGGTAGACCAAGAGAAGTGATGCTGGATGGATTGAGACGGTGGCATGGAGGAATATCAGCAGCAGAGTTGATCCAGAAAATCAAAGACCGAGATCTGTGGAGAGCCATGAACGCCTACGCCAGCCGGCACGGCACTTGATGATGATGATGATGATGGTTGTTCCCAATTCACCTATGACACAAGAGGATGGTTGGTTGGGAATTACACTTTTAGGATATGAACTTCTGTATGTGGTTTAGGAGTTTAATCTCTCTGGAACTACATTTAAGGGCATGTCGACCTGGTCTTGTATGCATGTCTTTGCTTACTACTGACGAATAATTCTCTCATGTTTTTAGAATGCTCTATTAACCCAATCATAGATTTCCGACTTCACTGCCCACACGTGAAATTGATCACAACAGGATCAAATAGATATAATATAATTGGGAGCCAACAAATAACAAGCGCATAATTAATCCAACAAAAATCTCCCGAAAACACTTGTTATTTTGGCAATACAACCATTTATCAAAAGGCACCAAAAACGTTAATGGAATTAGGAAAATAACATTCAACCAGGCATTTATTTCTCATCTAATTAGAATGACAATTCTTGCCTTCTGTGCATATCACGCGGTACGGTCAATTAACGACAATCACAAATTATTTATATAGACGTGTATACGGTAACACACATGCACGCACACACACACACATACACACACATATTTACACACACACACACACTGATATTAATATATTGAAAATGATGTCTATAGGAGATGAGTCAATGAAGCCATCTTAAATGTAATTGAAGCAAGTAGAAGTAACAGCAATAACCACGCAAAATATGAGATTATTCAAAATAAAACAAACTATTTAATTATATGAAAAGGTAAACATAGTATGGCTTTGAGAAAATTATTTAGTAGTTGAAAAGCACCCAAAATACAAAATGTATGCAATCTAGAATGAGTGATCTCACTAACAAACGAACACTCGCACCAGCAGATTGCCTGAAAACCACATATGGCAACGTCACAGATGATCAGATTATGTATACATGGTCGAAATTCACAGCTCACAGCGTCGCGCTACGCACTCAGCTCAGTCGCAGGGCGACGGGACGATAAACTACCAGTCGAACATGAGGAAAATGCGAATGCAAACGGTAACGACGAGCTTAAACACTCCAGAGGCCTTAACCGTTTCACTGCCTATCCTCCATGTTCGAGACCGGAACATTACCAAAGCTTTCGATAGAAGTAAACAAAAGCCTACATGCTTGTTGTATTGTCCTTCAATAGAATAAGTCGTATGGACATGATGAAGGCGTATGCCAAGCTCCAAATTGAAGATACGAATCTTAGACTTGTAAAGCTGACATAAGAAATGATAATGAAATGGGCAATTGCCGGACGATTATGAAATGTGTGTGACAGGGACGTGTAATCTCTCCAGAACGTAAACCCATACATTAGAAGTATTGCGAGAAATTAAGAAGGTTTGAGAGGAATCGCCTTCGGAGGAGATAACATCAACAGTATATGATACGGTATTGATTGTAGGCAATAAACAGGATCTGCGGTCAGGATGCGTTTATTGTACACAGTGAATAATTAAGGTTATCATTATATTGTATGGAATCATTAATTATAGTCATCTCCATGAAAAAATGAAACAAAATACCATCGACGTAATTGGACAATTCTTAAAAAGTACCATATTATGGAACAGTCACAATATCTGACGGTAGATGCATTCTAGATATTAGAACAAGTTTCGCTAAGGTTAACTAAGGTTAACGTAACCTTTTGCGTGTTGGAAAACATACTCACGAATAAACCATTGTCAAATGCAGTAAGAATAAAGGTGTTAAAGTGTTACATAGAAAATGTAATGTTATGCACATATTTTTTAATGGTGCATATCCCTTACAGGACGTTGCAGTCAACATCAGCATTTTTTAGTTGCTGTTGATGTACTAGGCAAGTTTTACGTTCAGTATTTTGTCATTGCTTTCTGAACGACCGGCTCACATACACCTGTAAGTTACCAGCGCAGCGCGAACCATGTACATATGGAAAATAATAAATAAACAGACACGCTGATAATCAAACATTTAATGGCATTGGGAATATGGCTTCTGTGGAAAAAGCAAAGAATACCATGAGCAAATAGAAAATTCAATGAGAAAATCCTTCAAGAGACACATGAAAGTCTTAAATTGAGTTAATACATTAAAAATGGACACTCATGATTGTGTGCGTGCATGATAAAGGAAATCAACTTAAAAACTTAATGAGAGTTGTCAATACTAAAGGGCAAATAGTAACGGGACAGCAGTGAGTTAAAGACCTGGATAGGATGGCCAAACGGTATATTCGAGACAAAAAGACACATCTGAACTACGACTCTGGTGATTATCTATAACCGACCACGTTTATCAGCATGCACATGATGACAATGGTATTATACGCCACAGTGGTTTGCATAGACCAGTGATGGAGTGCATGGTTGCTGGAAGAAGAATCGGCAAGTGTAAACCGTCACGAGTATGAACATAAGACAAAGGGAATACCTTGGGTATGAACACGCATAAAGCAGCGGAATTGTCAACGCGTTGAGAATCTATTTTGCGGGCGGTGATAAGAGGGGCGTTCTAAAAAGGACCTTCTACATTAGTGGTTCTCAACCTTTTTTGGCCCATGCCCCCCCCTTTACCATATGTTCACAACGTCATTCCCCCCATCCCCCTTCGAATTTTCGAATTTCCTCCCTATAAATCTCCCCCCCAACCTTACACAGTATACACAAAAATTAAAGTTAAATTTAATAACACATGCTAGAACAAGTCTAGACATCTACAAAAAACGTGATTTGCGGGTCTACTTATGTTATAAAACGAACTTCATTAGGGCGAGAAGTACAGAACTGTAAAATATAGAGGGAAAAACAATATCAAGTAACTGGTTCTTGTATTAATGCGATCTTGAAATAATCTTAATTACCCCCCTCCGCATGGAAACCCTAAAATCTCCCTCCCACAGAGGGGGGGGGGGGGGGGGGAGTTCCCCACCGGTTGAGAACCACTGTTCTACATGATAGTGTGAGTATATACAAAACTAAATCGAAGCATTATCGATTAGGCGACTGCATCCGTTGCTAAGTACACAGAAGGACTTGCTTATGAATCTTACATATTAGACATTCGAACACTACCGTTGAAGATTTATTTAGAGAAAGGAAATGATTTTTTTTTTTATGTACAACAACGGAAATGAGATTCCTGAGAAGAGTACTCAATGTATCAAGCAATTAAAAAAAAAATAATCAGAAATGAAGAAATCAGGACATTAGTGGGGGTTAAAGCAGCGCTAGATTTCATTAGAAAACAGCAAGAAAAATGGTCGGCCATATAACTAGGCTACCAGCTAACAGGACATCGCAATAAGCAATGTTCATACCAAATGTAACCAGAAGAAGAGGCCGACCATATGCACAGGCTTGGCCGCGGGAATCCCATGGGAAAAAAGGGAGATTTTCTGAATAGTTTAGGGATGGTATGGGATGGGATGGGACAGGTATAAATTACTATTGGATGGGACAGAAAAACCTGTCCCATGGACAAGCCTGTCAGGTTTGGCCATGGAAATGTTATTCCCATGGGAATCCTATGGGAAAGTCCCATGAAACGGGATGGGATGGGATATGCATAAATTACCTCGCAATGTAAATTATGTCCCATGGACAACCCTGCATATGCATGATGGACAGAGGGAATTGCAATGCGAATCTCCACAGTTAAAGCCCATTAATGGGTACCTTACCGCTTTTTATGTTTCACCTCGACACCGCAAGGTACAATTTGAACAAGATAAGACGAGATGATTTATTTAGTATTTCAGCCAAAGAATTATTCGTGTATTCACTTCTTATGATATATAACTCTCCGGTATGTACCGGACGAAATCAGCACAATATGATAGGCAAAAACTCGCTCAATATGTAATTTGTGGCGTCTCTGTTTAAATTTACTTCGACAAACCACGTCTAGTCTTGTTTTGGCGTTTTGGGGTTATCGCTATCCGTCATCACTAAAGCTGACGACTAATTTGCTTGCTTTTGATAGCCTGGGAATCGAATTTTACGCATACTAAGTGAGAAAAAAATGTCTTCCATATCCTTTACAGGACGTCGCAGTCAACCCCAGCATTGTTTTGCGGTTTGTGATTTCTTGGCAAGTTCACGTTAAGTAGTTTGCCATTGATTGCTGAACGACCGGCTATTATACCATGTTTACAAAAAAACAAAGCATGGCGGCTTGCTGCCAAATAGCATGCAGCTGTGTTTAGAAAGCAGTATGCTGGATTACTCCATGGCCACAGAGCCAGTACTTAGTGAGAACCAAGTGCAATTTGGCAAGCAACAGTTTCTTCATTAGCAATGTTTTATTTAGTATTTACAGTTGCCACAAATATAGCCACATCATTTCACTATATTAGAATAAGTACTTTAACCCATTCTTTCCCAGGTGTTGTGGTGTGTTTCTTCATGTCAAAACGTGTCTAAAATGTGTGTACCTACGATATACAAAGGTAATGTAACAAATTGTTGGGATAAACATAGATGAAGTAACAAATATCATGAATTTAAAAAAAAAAAAATACAGTAACACATACTTCGGATTCAAATAGTTTTTATAGTATACAGTTATAGAGTCACAAATGATATAAACATAAGTGTCGAAAACTAGAGACAAAATGACTTAAAGGGTAATCGGCAGCATATCTTCTTCGTAAAATAAAGGACGTACAACATAATCCTTGAATAAAACACGTTGGGGACGATGATGGTAGAAAGAAGAACCTGAGACAGAACAATAAACGGAGAGACGGGGAGAGAATGAGATGGTAATCTTATAGTTGAGATACGACCATCCAGGATACAAGACTAGGCACGGCTAGTTTTGCAGCTCCATACCCCACAGCGACAATAAAGACATCTTGGTATTGTATTGCCGACTATGTTTGCCGTGTCACTTTCCAGGAAAAAATAAAACTCGCTCGCAATGACTGGTACCAGAAAACTGAATGTTGTAGCATTTGATATGACACACATCAGTTTTTAATAACGCAGTTTGTTAGAAACATTAAGAGTTGTTTCAGGTGGCTTTGTAACAGTCTACGTTTAGTGTGTATTCAGTCGCGCATGGTAAATAACTTATATACGTTTTGTAAACTATTCTCGCCTTTCTTAGTTCGTTTCTTTAGAAGAGCTCCACGTTGTCGTATCGGGAGATTCTACTCTTTCAGTAGGGCACACTAGTTGCACCAGCAGTTCGTACTTCCTCCAGAAATACACAGAAGTAGTCTACGAAGGGCACAGACGTTGTCACGCCGGACGTTCTTACTTCCAGCAAAAGGACACAAAGATAAGTTTGCCGTCTAAGGCTAGTCATTCAGACATTTATAACAGCAATATGTGTGAGCAGCTTAATCGAACTCACATAAATAAAACGGAGAGTTGACAAGACAGTCCTCGGGATCAAGATTTCAACTGTACACTAGCAATGCAAATCAATGGTCTATTAAACTGGCCACTACAACTATACTTGATAACTTTTTGTGTGTGCATATCCTTTACAGGACATCGCTGTCAACACCAGCATCTTTCAGCTGTATGTTGATTTCTTGGCAAGATTACGCTCAGTAGTTTCCCATTGCTTTCTGAGCGGCCGGCTCACATACCCCGTAAGTTACGGATGCGATTCGAACCACTGCTGATTCTCACCGTCATCACGTTACCTACAAGAGTATACGAGATTACGGAGAAAGGTCGCTAACCTCTAAGCCAGGAAGCCGGCTACTTGATAACTACTGTTGTTATAATTGCCATTTCCTGTTCTCAAATACTTAGCCAAAGACTAGTTTGCTTGACCAAACTACCTTCATACAAATAAGATCGTGTTTACAATCATGTATACCTGATTATCATTATCTTTCTTCAGGTCGGACAATTTAACACTATCTTTTTTCTAGTACAGCAGTCCTCCTTTAACAATAAACAAATGGTAGTGTAATGCGATTCCATCTCGCACGCATGAAGAATCAATTCTCCGACAATTTCTACTGTTCTGTCATCCATGTTCCTCCCGAAGCAGCTATACAATGTACTCATGCCCTATGAAGTAGAGTATTCATCTTCCTAACCACATCTGTCCTCCTAAGCTGATGACCATCTAGGAACCTGCATTACCATCTAGGAATGCTATCTTAATGGCCATCTGTAATTACTTCTACCGCGTCATTGGCGTTTCTCACGTTGAAGTTAAAGCACGTCTAAAATCAATTATAAATGTTTTGTAGCGGTGAGGCAAAATACACCTCCATTATTCGTCTGCACTCTATCATATAATGGAGAATAAGACATCAACCAACTCAAGCCAGGCTGTCCTATCCTTAGCTATTTCTGTCTGCACCTTCGTAAGTAGCAGGCCCTTTGCAGAACGTGGCTCTCATCACGGTGCGCTGTCAAACACTATCTCTGGCTAGTTCTCCCGCTTCATGCACCCTCCATTCCAAGGTGCCAGCAATGGCCTGTGTGCATCTTCGTGCTGGTCGATCCCGCCTCATTCGCCCTCCTGTCCAAGGTGCCAGCAATGTCCTGTGCCCGTCTTCGTGCTGGCCGATCCTGCCTCATGCATCCTCATGTCCAAGGTGCCAGCAAAGGCCTGTGTCCATATACCCATCTTCGTGCTGGTCGATCCCGCTTCATGCACCCTCCATTCCAAGGTGCCTGGAATGTCCTGTGCCCATCTTCGTGCTGGTCGACCCGTTCCTCTTCTTCCAGGATCTAAGCCTTTCATCACTGTTCTCCAAGACACTGGGACGTGTAATGTGGGCAAAGTATTTTAGTTTCCCAGACAACTATGTTTATGATCCAGTATTCTTCCATGTTCAAGTCTTGAAATTTGTAATATTGTTCTGCTGTTCAGTCCACTTATATTATAAGAAATTTTCTGTCACATTTGAGATCACAAACTTTACTTCTTCAGTTATTTCTAAATGGCCAACTACTTACAACTATTTCTTGCCACTTGATAATGCAAATGCTCAACAATTTTACTGTAACTCAGCTATTACACGGGCACATTTGTAACACCAGGTGACATTTCTCGGCACACGAGGCACACTGTAGCTAGGGGTCATCACAACTCCAAGAGAAGACAGGAGAAGAGAAAAATTGAGGCGTTCACGACTATCTTCCGCTGACGACAGAATTCATATAGGAAACGTATGAATGTTCAAACAGTACAGCTAAAAAGTATGTTCGCGGAAGAATAAAACGCCACCAAAATATTACTTTGGTGGTAACGACTGAGAAATATTAAAAATAACAGCTGTCTGGGATAGAGTGTGTTAATAATGTAAGACTCTTATGATACCACGACGTCTAGTCTGAGAATAGAGGTGAAGAAAGTCACAGAAGAGGTCCGCTGGTTGGAGTACAATCAGCACACATATGTCGTGACTGTAACGGACTTACATAGCATGTTAGGAAGTTACAGATCAAGATGGGGTACGGATAAGAACGTCACGAATGATGTGATGCCGGTTCTGGACACAAGTCATCTGAATATAAAAGGATTTCTGGCATATATGCATACAACACTGGGTTCCTTGTCTACTAGAGTGGGTCATTATGTTTCTCTACATCTTGCGAACCCTCACGGCGTATATCAAATCGTGTACTGACACAAGTGTGTGCCATGACAAAAGGCTGTCAAATATCTTAAATCATTGTCTGCCTTTATCTCTCTTTCTAAGAATGTATCCAGCCGCCACACACTGTTCTAGCTTTTCTCTTCTTGTAGTATTCCCGCACGCATGAACACTGCCACTTTCTGATATTTGGTATACTATAAATTGGCATTGTGCCTTAGTCAAATACAACATATTTAGATAACTCATGTTGGCTGCCCAAGGAATGCCATGTATACTTGTAAATAACCAGGCTTTGGAGGATTTGTTTTTTGCCGTGAGACCTCATGGAATTTGTTTGTATTTATTCAGCAATTGTCCAACATTCCCATCCATATATTAATGCTGTTTTCTTGTTCTTCTTCTTCTTCAGTGTTCCGAGCCATTGATGTTCTTTGCTGCAGATACAATCCGTCTCCATTCGTCTCTCTGGTTGACCTTCTCTTGCCAGTCGTTGATTCCAAGTGCTTGTAGGTCTGTATATATATTACCTCTCCACCGTCTTCTTGGTCTACCTCGGGGTCTACGGTCATTTATTTCCTGAGTGTAAGTGAGTTTTGTTTCCCTATTATCTTCCATTCTTTCTATATGCAACAACCATTGTAGTCTATTAGCCTTCATGATACCAGTGATTAGCGGGGACTTAAACAGATCATAAATGTCTTTGTTACTTCTTCTTTTCCACTCTCCACTTTGTGTATCCCTAATGGGTCCAAAGATGCGTCTTAAAACTTTGTTCTCAAAGGTTTGTAGCAAGGCTTCGTCTCCTTTCGTTGTACTCCGGGTTTCAGAGCCATACAGAACAACTGGTCTGATCAGTGTTTTGTATATTGTGATCTTGGTGTTACGAGATAGCGCCTTTGATTTTAGTAGATGTTGTAGTGCATAGTATATCTTATTTCCAGAATTGATTCTAGTTTGTATTTCTTCCCTTATGATGTTGGAGCAGTTGAAGATTTACCCAGGTATTTGTATGTTTCCGTTCTTTTAATGGTCATATTATCTATTTGTATGTGGCCAGAGTTATTAGCCATTCCTTCTCTTGAAATTACCATATATACTGTCTTATCTTGGTTGATAACCAGCCCCATCTGATGGGCTTTTCCCTTTAAGTGAGTCAATATTTCCAATGTCTTTTGTTCATTTTCCCCTATAATATCTATATCATCTGCATAACCAAGCAGCTTGGATGTTCCTCCAATATCACATTCCTCCTTCCCCCTCCTTACAACTTTCTCTAGAGCCAGATTGAAGAGTAGCGGCGATAGTGCATCACCCTGTTTCAAGCCAGATGTTATTTGGAAAGGGTCTGATTTCCTGCCTTTATATGTTACTATATTATAAGTATCTTCCATGCATAGTCTGGTCATGTTGATTAACTTCCTTGGTATTTCAAATTCCCGCATAGCATTCCATAGACTATTCTTATGGACACTATCATAAGCCCTTTTAAAATCCACAAAAATGTTCTGGAGATCTTTTTTATATTCGCAATTTTTCTCGGCTATTTGTCGTAAGATACAAATCTGATCTATTGTTGATCTGTTTTGTCTAAAACCCGCCTGGTAGTCACCTAATATGATTCTGAATATGGTTTTAGTCTATTTAGTAATACTGCGGATAGTATCTTATAGCTTATGGACAGTAGTGATATTCCTCTATAATTTTCACACTGGAACTTGTCTCCTTTCTTAAAGATAGGTATCAATAATGACTCTTTCCAGTCATGGGGTAATTCTTCAGTCCTCCAGATTTTTATTATTAGTTCGTATAGCTTTAGATGTAATGCATGGCCACCCGCTTTTATAAATTCAGCAGCAATTCCATCAGCCCCAGTTGCCTTATTGTTTTTAAGTCGTGTGATTACATATAGGATTTCTTCAAATGCAGGTTCTTCAATTTGTGGTTCACACGTTAGAACCTCTTCCTGTGGGAAAGTGTTACTTGGAGCTTCACAATTTAGTAATTCAACAAAATATTCTTTTCATGTGTTGCACATTTCCTCATTGGTATTTATCATATTCCCATTTTTGTCTTTTAAACCATATGTGTTGTGTTGGTGCCCTCGTTTCATTGACTTCAGTTCTTTAAAAAACTTTCTGGATTCGTTTTTCTGATGATTAGTTTCCATATCTTTGATTATTTTACTCATATATTCTCGCTTTTGCTGTCGAACTATTTTTGTAGCCTCTTTACATTCATTTCTATATTCCTCTTCCTTTTGGATGTTGTTGATGTCATTTAGCCATAGCTGTCTGGCATTCATTTTCCTAATGACTGCTTCTTCACATTTTTGATTGAACCATCTGTTCTTTCTATGCGTGGTTAACACACCGAGACATTCTTCTGCGGTAGATTGAATTGTATTCTTGATGTTCAACCAAGTTTGGTCAACGCTTTCCTCCAACGGGTTTTGTAGAATTTCAAGTTTACATTTTATTTCATCTGCAAATTTCTCTTTGACTGTAATTTCTTGTAGTTTTTCTCTGTTATATGTTGGGTGTAACCTTTGTAGTTTAGCATAGAAAGCTCTCTTAAGTTTTATTTTAAATTTTGCCCCAAAGAGGAAGTGGTCGCTGTGGCACTCATCTCCTCTATAGCTTTTAACTTGTTGTATGTTTGATGCATTTTTGTTGTTAATTAAAATGTGATCTATTTGATTATAGGTTCTCTTGTCACATGATTTCCAAGTTTGTTTATGTATATCCTTTCTTTGCAGTCTGGTACTACTGATCTGCAGTCCTTTGGCTTCTGCTAGGTTGATGACTCTCCATCCATTATCATTTGAAGTTGTATGTAGGCTTTCCATACCGGCAACTTTTTTTATGAGTTTGCTCTCTACCTATTTTTGCGTTGAAGTCTCCCAGCACAATCAGGATGTCCTGTTTGGGGGTTTCTTCTATGACATCTTCCAGATCATTATAAAAGTCTTCTTTAATATCATCTTCTTTCTCTTCAGTAGGTGCGTGTACATTAATCATCGTTATATTTTTCCATTTACCTTTTATTCGTAATTTACTAATCCTATCATTAACAGCTTTAAAGTTTAGAACGTTCCCCCATAACTCTTTTTTGATGACAAATCGTGTTCCTAATTCATGTTTATTTTGGGTGTTTCCTCCATATATTATATTCATTCCATTTTGCTCTAAAGTACCCTCTCCTGGCCACCTTATTTCTTGAATTGCTGTTATATCCATTTTATACTCAACCAGCTCCCGGGTTAATTCTTCGGCCGCTCCAGCTCGATATAGTGTCCGTACATTCCAAGTTCCAAATCTCAAAAGTCCTTTAACGTTCCAAAGTCGATGTCCAAATAAGTCAGTCCGAATTCGAGGCTCATGTATCTGTTTCGTAACAAAATGGTTTTTACAAAGGTGGGGATGTTAACCCCACGCTTCAACCCCCAACCTGGAGGACCAGGGTGTTTCTCTTTGTCTGTTCTCTACCCTTTGACCTGTCCGGCTTGGGAGGCCCTGCTGGTAGCTACGCTACCGCCGGCATAGCTCTCAGGGTCATTGAGAAACTCAAGCTCCCCCACCACGACAAAGTGGAAACACCATCGGGGAAGGCTGTTTCCTTGTAACATGCAATAATTCTTTCTTTTTTTTCTTATCTCCAATGGTAGGGATTTATAGCGTCAGATGTTCTAGGTATTATAAAATGCAGTTTGATTGTCCTATTCTCTTCTTTGTTCTCTGATACATCTCCCACATCATTATATCCATATGACAACCTCTTGAATGTCTATAAGTGGCTAAAGTGTCGTATTATACGACTTGCGACGTTCCAGACTCGTTTCGTGCTTTTTATAGACCAATGTGCATTCACAGGCTTTACGTCTGAGGACTTCTCCTATTACCATTTTAAACTGGGTAGACCTTTCAGCGTCTCCCTGGCCTAGGGGTTAGCGACTTTCTCCGTAATCCTGTATACTCTCGTGAATAACGTGACGACGGCGAGAATCGGTGGCTGTTCTAACCGCATCGGTAACTTACGGGGTATGTGAGCTGGTCGCTCAGAAAGCAATGGTAGACTACTGAGCGTAATCTTGCCAAGAAATCAACAATCAGCTGAAAGATGCTGATGTTGACATCGACGTTCTGTAAAGGATATGCAGACATTTTTTTAGACCTTTAACCACACACCAACTTTACAAATCCACCTCTATGGAGGTTTGAACTCGTGGCCACCGGGTTGAGAGGCATGATAGCCACTGCGCTAAGCAGCTCTGTAAATGTCTGTACTTGCCACACATTAGTGTATTGATCTTATGTACACTGTCGAATCCGTGTTGAGTGGATAGTCCCAGGATGGAGGTCTTCGGCTAGATAGCTGGGTATCATTCTAGAAGAACTGGGTGGAGTTCATGACGTGACAACGCCAATCATGCGGATGGGATGTGATTTCTTCTACTTTTATTTATTCTTTCACGAGGAGTGCATCACTCGTAGACTTGACCCTCGGAGGTCGATGCGTCCTGTTTCGACATGCATTTGTGTAGGTGGCATCCTCTAGACCAGTGTTCTCAACCGGTGGGGAATCATCCCCCTCCCCCGGGGGGGGGGGGGTGGTTAGGGTTTCCATGGGGACAGGGGGAGATATTAAGATTATTTCAAGATCACGTTAATATAGAACCGATTACTTTATATTGTTTTTCCCTCCATATTTTACGGTTCTGTACTTCTCACCCTTCTTAAATTCGTTTCATAACGCGAGTAGACACACAAATCACGTTTTATCAGACGTGTAGACTTTTTCTAGTATGTGTTATTAAACTTAACGTCCATGTTTACATATACTGTATAGGGTGGGGGGGGGGCCTAATTTGTAGGGAGGAAATCAGAATGGGAGGAGGATGACATTCTGAACATATGGTGAAGGGGTGCGTGGGCCAATAAAGGTTGAGAACCACTGCTGTAGACAGATTCCATCTAAGGTAAGGGGCTCCATCTACCCATGCAAGGGTTTAGTTTCTTTCTTAACAATTGTTTAAGAGCAGCGGCCTTATGAACTAATCTTTGCGTTTTCCAATTGCTTTGTGGTGAGATTCTTAACGTGCACAACTTGCAATGTTGTTTTTCGCCCTTATTCGAGAAGTCTAGATATGTGGTCTCACTATTGAAGAGATCAGGGGGATATCATTAAATAGCAATGGTTCTCATGGACATTAGAGGCTCTATGCAGTGATCGAACCCACTAGCTTCTGATTCTGAGAAGACCACCGTATTACCTAAGCCACGGCGCCCTCGGAATACCGTTTATTCAGTGCAGGGCTCCAATGGCTTACTGTTACGAATGATTTAAAAGAGGTATTACTATCTGATTCACTGTCAACGATACTAAATATTAAACGCAGATTACGGTAGCACGTACAAATGGTAAGCTTCCGCTAGTACGATGGAAGTAAGGAAGCTGTCTTGGATATGTATTCCTCGGACGTGAGGAAATTAGTGGCAATGCTAGGGCAGATAAGTTGACATATAGGGCGCCTTTATGGGACGATTTTGGAACACACATATCGTAAACTGCGCAAGAGATGATGAAACACCCTATTCGTTGCGATAAAGATTGCAATGGAAGAACATTTTGCAGACTTAATAAATGTATACAATAAAAAATGAAGCCAGTATTACATATTTATTGCATGGGTATATTAGATTGTAATGCAGAGAATAACGGTAATAGCACCCACATACTTAAGTATCTATTGAAGGAGACGAATATCACTCGTTTACCTTTATCGTCGTTTCTGTAAACCAATACCGGAAATCTTATCTGTGTCCTATAATTGCTTGTTTTGCCGAGATTATTTTTCAATAGACAGTTAAGAATGTCTAAAAGTCACATTACTGTAATGCTGTTAAATCGGTTTTTCCTGTGATGTAATCACCCGGCAGCCCGCACGCAATATTTCTGTCGTTTATTTCCTCAAATGCTAGTCGTCTGGCAATACAACTGGCATGTTGTCAGCGATACTCCTATACTTAATGTATAACTGCCAGATGAAAAAAATTGCCGGTAGTCACTTTCTGTCTCAGAGACTAGACGGCATCAAATCACTGCGTTCTGGTCTCTCACAACGTGTCTGCCCAGACGAAGGCTCTAGAAAATTGCTGATGATTAATTTTGGAATGTGTTTTTGTGCGGGAAAAGTAATCACTGTGTCGTGTGAAAAATGACGCGTTATCATTGTTAATTGATTGAGGCTTATCTTGGTTGAGCAGAGATGCCTGCTTGAGGCTGTTGTGCTGTTATTGATATGTTTAAAAGAACTATTCCGTATGTTTTTGCTAAAGATGGTTTTGGAAGCATGCTGTTTCCTTACATGAAACTTGGATTCTCATTGTCTGTCCATGTGCTATAAAACGAGTTACAATCTAAACTACTATGTGACAGTACAATATAGTATAATACGTTTCAGTGGGCAGTTACAATAAAATGGTCACGCTTTACGTCTTGAGACATATTGCATATATGTACAGACCAATCAACACTCAATGGGTCTTGTGGTAATATCTGGGCACCCGTCTTATTTAAACTAAAAAAACATGTCATTGTACCCATGTTCGGCTGTGTCGACCTGTCAGCGCAGATGACACAGAACCAAAACACCATCGACGTCGCTGGGGATTCGAGCGCATGGTCAGAGGACCCGCAGGCACCCGTTCTTGCCAATATGCTACTGCAGATGCCAGATACATTACAGTACAATAAATGAATAGAACACGAAGCTATAAATTAGCCAAGAACATAATATAGTACAGCACAGTACAGTATAGTACAGTACAGTATAGTACAGTGCAGTGCAGTGCAGTATAGTATAGTATAGTATAGTATAGTATAGTATAGTATAGTATAGTATAGTATAGTATAGTATAGTCGGATCGGGTGGAGTCGGGTCTAGTCCAGTCTTGTCTAATCTAGTCGGGTCCTGTCTCGTCGGATCTAGTCTAGTCGGGTCGAGTCGGGTCAAGTCTAGTCAGGTCTAGTTACGTCGGCTCGGGTCGAGTCGGGTCTAGTCTACTATGGTCTGGTCTAGTGTATTCGAGTCTTGTCTAGTCGAGACTAGTCTGGTTGGGACTAGTCGAGTCGGGTCTTGTCGAGTCGGGTCAAATCGGATCTAGTTTATTCGGGTCTTGTTTAGTTGGGTCTAGTCTATTCGGGTCTTGTTTAGTCGATTCTAGTCTAGTCGGGTCTAGTCGGGTCGGGCCTGTTCAGGTCGAGTCGGGACTTGTCTAGTCTAGTCTAATCGAGTCTAGTTTAGTCGGGTCTAGTTTAGTCGGGTCTAGTCTAGTCATGGATAACATCATATGAAGATGCATCAGTGATAGATAAAGAACAGAATAGTACAAGCAAACAATGCATTTTATCAAATGATGAACATTGTTGAAGTTACTGTCCTTTAAAGTCAGAAAAAGAGTTCTTGCATGTTACATAGAACCAGTATTAACATACTTCTGGGAATCCTGGACAATTAGTAAGCAGGAGAAAAATTCCTAGAAGCCTTGGAGATGTGGTTTTATAGAAGAATTCTGAAAATTTATCAGACAACAAAAATTAGCAGTATGGACATTTTTAGGGAAGCTAAGTTGCAAAGTACTCTTATTAGAAACATAAGAAAGAACAGTTATCATATTTTGTTCACAGTATGAGAAGCCATAAACTGGAATATGTGACAACCAGGAGGAATTGCGAAAAGAGAGATAGAGGAAGATAGCGTGATAAGATTCTTGACAGTCTTGTGTCATGGCATGGAAGGGAGTCAACAGACGAATTAATCAATGACGTCGGAAATCGCAATTTGTGGAGAGGCATGATTGCCCACGCCAGCCTTCAAGACAATGGTTGATTATGATAGCATAGTATATAGTACAATACGGTACAGTACCCTGTAATATAATACAATACTATACAATATAATACAATACCATCTCATCCCATCTCATTTAATCTCATCGCATCTCGTATCGTCTTGTCTTTATTTCACCGGTCGTCTTTACTTCCCAAACCATTTCTTCTCGCCCATATTAGGCGGGTCCGACGTGGGAGCCCAGGTCAATTTAAATATACGAATCCAATTCAATGGTATTTGAACTCATGAGCACCGGGTCGAAAGGCAAGTGTCTAGCCACTACGCTACCGCGGCTTCTAATCTCAGATTCTTAGATTCGAAAAGTCGGACCATCCTTTGTGTCCTGTAGTACTTTTTGTTAAAAATTTTATTATTTCATTTTATATATTTATTGATTGTTTCTGATTTTGGATAAGTCACACGTTGTTTCCACCTGTGTATGACGGTGTTCTCTGTAAGGTATGTACATTGTGTCTGTGATTAGTATGTCTATTGTTTTCGCAGGAGCTAAAAATACCTAATTGTTTGCAATTCCTATTCTCAGTCATGGCAACCTCAAATTATATGATAGGGCTTGAGATTGCACAAAATATATGATAGGCCTTTTTGATTACACAAAATATATGATACGTCTTGCTGATTACACAAAATATATGATATGACTTGCTGATTAACACACAATATATGATACGTGTTACTGATTACACAACATATAATATATGTCTTGTTGATTACACAAAATAAATGATGTTTTGCTGATTACACAAAATATATGATAGGACCTGATGATTAAACAAAATATACGATAAGGCAAGCTGATTACACACAATATATAAGTCGTACTGATTACACTAAATATATGATAGGGCTTGTTGATTACACAAACTATATGATAAGTCTTATTAATTACACAAAATATATGATAGGTCTTGCTGATTACACACAGTATATGATACGTTTCACAATGGGCCTGCCACTTGGGGCTAGACCTGCCTCTTGGTGGTCACGAGTCTTGCAATTACTGTCATAGCTCTCCCACCCTTGGGGCGGCAGGCTTGTGAATACAATCCTTCACTAGCGTCTGTCACACACAAGAGACAACGCTCTGTGGGGATGAAACAAACAAACGTCAGACTCACACAAGAAACAGCTGACCCCGTGGGTCTTACGGTTGGCCTTCTGCCTCGCTATGCGGTCGTATTAGTTTCACGTTTTGCATTCATGATACAAGACAGGCATGCACTTTATCGTTTACAAACATTTCGAACACATCAATCCTTTATAGTTTAATGACATACGGTGTGCTCACTGCGCAGGGTGTTTGTAAAATCTCACTACACTTTATATATAGAACACGTTTGAAAAATTTAATACATGACGTCATAACAAAAAGTGCTCCATAGTCCAACGTGAAGCAATATAAAGCGAATGAATGTCGTCTTCTGTAGTAATTCTTTGCACTCCAAACATAATGTTGTTACCAATGGAACAAGTATTTATTTATTTATTTATTTATTTATTTATTTATTTATTTATTTTGGGGTTGAACAAGTGTTTCAAAATGGCGATCTATACACACGGGTGGTAGTGCAAAGATTTATATCAAGATTTCCTAATCAACAACCCCCTCATCGCATCACGGTGAGAAATGTGTTGAATAAGCTATAATGAATGCTTTATTGGCACTCTTCAGCTTCACAAAAACAGCGGTAGACCATAGCAGTGCCTATTGTAACTTATTTAATGAAATTGTTAATCGGAAAACACGGAAGGCACGTAAGAAATTCTTCCGAGAACCATACAAATTTGCACGGGACTTGTTTTAACAGCCGCGATCAGGCATCATCAATGTCAGCAAAAAGAAGCTGGAGTATCACCTCGTGACGATGTACTCCGATGCCCAGTGGAACGTCCCACTCGGACAAATTGAGAGCCTCGAATGGCCGGAGAAACCAACTGTGGGTTTCAATGCCAAGCCTCCGTTGTGGAGCGAGGTGGTTGCGGTGATAAAAAAAAAGCACGCGGAGAGTCGGCACCTGGGCCCAAATGCCTTACACCACGTATACAAGTGGTGCACGAATGTCCTTAAGAAACTCCATCAGATACTGAAAACCGCGTGGAAACACAAACATGTCAGCACGGAGTGGAAGAAAGCCAACGGAATCTACATTCCCAAAGAGCGAAACTCAACCAGTATTGCCCAGTTCAGGTTGATCTCTCTCCTGAACGTCGAGGGGAAAATATTCTTCTCAGTCATGACCAGCCGAATCACGACGTACTTGATGACAAATAAGTATGTCGACACATAGTTTAAAAAAGGGTGGGAAGGGGGATACCTGATCTGGGAATCTATCCAGAGAACAAAGATAAGAAGGAGGAACTCTATGTGATATGTGTGGATCTGGCCAAAGCGTGTTGGTCATTGCCCCACCAGATGTTGTGGCATGCACTCAAGGCGTTATCAAGAGGAAGAACCGGCTTCCAAATAAAGTTCGGCTAGATGAACGGGTCACGAAGAATGAACATGGCAACGGGGAAGATGGAGGCGATAGAGGCCGTGGCTGGGGAGGAAGCTGGCTCCCCACGAATACAGGTGCTAAAGTAATGTTAGGATACAAGCACCGGCTGTACAGGTTCTTCCCATTGAGGGAGGGGAGGCTTGAGAGTTGACATGTTCACAGCTAAGGGAAAAGCGCAAACAACAAGGATAACAAAATCGACCGAACATCTAGCACGGCAGGGGAAAGACACCCAGAGTCATGACACGGACGGGCCCGCCTGTAGAGCTTGTTTAGTAGGTAAATGGGCCGAACTATTCGGGGATGGGGGACCTCATCTGATGATCAGAACCTCCCTGCAGTGTTTGCTCCGCCGCGGAGTTTTTATCAATTTATGACATCATGCAATTATTGTTTTTAAAAATTGGTCTACATATAAAGTGTAGTAAGATCATGTATACACCGTGTGCATCAGGCGGTCCACATTGAACATACTCGAACTGACCTCACATGCACATGACATCCCAGCTCGCGTCTAGGTTCTCCCTAAACATGTGTGTCCCGAAGCAGTTTCTTGGGATAGTGTGACATGTTAGATTGATGACAGAGGACCTAGTTAGTAGTGTTCTCTGGAAATATATCTTGAATAATAAATATACAAGAAAAGGATATGATTAAAGGATATGATGCACGTTTTGTCTAGAGGTCACTCAAATGAGCTAATCATTCCCGCAATAGCCTTTTTGGAGAACCATTTTTCTTTGGCTCAAACCCCCACTGTGAGACTACCAAGTATCTACACAGAAATTTATAAAAGAAGTAAAATAGTTCCTCAAGGCCAGAGAAGATCTGAACTATTAGCCCCTGTACAACTGAGGATCCGTATCACTCAACATAATGTTGCCAGTGTGCTATTCGTCCGTCACCTTAGATCTTCTCTTATTTATTTTGTCAGTATGACCTATATCAGTTCAATTAGTCTTTATGACTTTAGGATTCAATTTTTGTAGACAAACTCAACAATAACTGAACATTACATCTGTTGAACAAGACATCTACATGACAGGTTCTTGACAAAAGTGGAACATACATTTACAAGGAAATGTTTACACCAGCCATTGTACAAGACATACATCGTGTGATACTTGACAACATCTATACAGGACTTTTCACAATATGTATAACCAACCACAGCACTTAAGACAGTCACAGAGACAACACTTGACAGCAACTGTACAAGACATTCTCCTGAGATATGTACTTAAAACACTGATTCATTAAATACTCTTTATTGAGCTGATGGTGGGTCGAGTGAGGACCATTGTCTCATCTCCTGGCATGTCAACACTTCAAGAATTACATAGAAATGCAAAAAAATATGTCACACATGCATGTAGAGAAACATGATACAACCTCTTATTTACTCCACCAGCCACTCAATAAACTCTCCTCCTCCTCTCCTCTCCATAACTCTCCTCCTCCTCTCCAATCTCTAACTACACCACTGCCTCCCTTTATCTTATCATCAATCTCTGTCTCTTGGGGGTGTTATGAACTTCTATTTATGGGAAACCCAAGGAAGGAACTACTGTTCTGGATCACTTTTGCACCCTGTTATCCTCAGGACTTGAGGTTGGAGAGGGTCCAGGTAGCAGATTTCCTGTAGTAAGTCCCATAGCAGATCATTTCCTCTTGAGAACAGAATTGGTGGTAATGACAAGGTACTGCATCCCACTGTTGACCAGACTGTCTGTGAATGCTGATACTGGGATACTTTAAAAGTTGAGGATAACACTCTCCTGACATTGGGAGATGTATTCTCGGTACATGTAGAACATGACTTGCTGAAGAAACCCAGAGATAGGAACAACATCCAATATATTGCAGCCCCTCAGTCAGTCTAATCTCACCTACACTTCAAGTCTCATATGATGATAATTTTATGATCACTGAAGTCTTCAGAACTATTCCTTTTGAGAACAGAATTGGTTCTGGATCTAGGGACTACTGGTTAGTTGTCCCAGATGATATATGGAAGACCTCTCCACCATCCTCCTGTTCTCTGTCAATATACAAAATGGCACAATATCTCTTTACATTTGTTAAAAGATAATGTTATCATACATTTACATACACAGATGGAAATGGGGAGGTTAAGGGAGGATGTTGACCAAACACACCTCTCCTAGTTTGATGATGCAGTGTATTTCACTCTGATGTACTGTGGGTGATATGTGTTCAATTCACCCTTATCTGTGGTAATCACAAGCCTATATGTTGAGACAGGGGTAGCTTACACAATTACAAGCATTTAGGTGGTCCAAGTTCCACCATGTTTGAACCACAGTAGACCTGGGCACAAGGAGTACCAGACACAGTAAAGCAAGCAATGTGACATAGCAACATGGGACAGGCATTGTGAAGGGAAATGGAAAATAGGCATTTACAACTGCAATATGCATTATGTATTAACTAATGGCATTTACCCAATTAGCAGACCAGACATCCATTCCAATGGCTGTGATGTTGGTGCATGAAGGTCCTATTCCATATTCACACAGCAATGCCAGACCTCACCCCTTTCAGACCAGACTTGGCTCACCGGTACATCATCATCATCATGTGCTTTTTCCCCACTGAGTAATGTCCATATCTTACCACAGTAGGTAACAGAAACCAAATTGCATGAGCAATTGTTCACATATGCACCAAAGCACATATGGGAAAAACATGTTTAGTCCTTGCAAATTTGCATGAGCCATACATTATATTCAGCCGACTAAGACACAGGTTCACACACCTATGGTTCTCTTAAGAACTAGTTTATATGAACCACCCAACAGTAGAGGTACCAGTGTAATACTTCAAAGAGAAATTGTATTACTTCTCTTGAGCTTAATTTAGCCACCAGGCATAACATGAACTTAGCAATTCTGGCGTGCCATCACCGTCCTGTTTACATATGGATATTGAAGCATATTTCTTTCTACTAATGTGAGAGGCTACTTATCAAAGCACCAGCTCATTCACTCCAACATTCTCAGCATTTACAAAGGAACTTGTACATTTTTCATCACTCATTCCAATCCAGACTGCCAAATGTTAACTCACAAGAGCAATGTACAGTTGGTTACGAATGAATCATGATAGGCATTGAGGAATGCACAAGGGTTTGCGAATTTGCATTGAGTGTAATTTACATTCATCAAGCATACGCACCCAGTCACAACAAGGGAATGATATTCACTTGGAGTATTACAGCGTAGAAGACCTGACAGGTTGAAGGAACAGTATTGAGAATACTGGCGCACATAAGTTAGGTTTTCACTTTCACATTTTATTCATAAAATACTCATATATTCTTCTCTTTCGTTCACTAGACATAATCACACATTTAAGTATGTTTTAATATGGTACCTGGTATCCAGAGAACAATATATTATCGAATCTTTAAGGGCATGTTGGGTCATCACATCACAAACTAGCGACCGCTCCGGTTGGAATCTTGGCTCGAACTGCCAAATTTTCAAATGTGGCCTAGCAAACAGCGCGGGCTGCCACCTATTAACCAATCAAAAGACAAGCGCATATACCGCTGCCCTCCCCCAACTCGTTCTGGAACTTACTATTCCAAGAATCGTCCTTCTATCTGGAAACGCCCCCGTTCAGACTTAAAGTATTTTTATGAATGTGTCGGGCTGGGTATGTGGGGGTCTGATCCATCATGCTACAGATAGGTCTGTGATGTGACAGCGCCCTCTCATTTTGTAGTCATGAGAGCAAAGAGGAATAAATGAACAATAGTTCTCTCTCTCTCTCTCTCTCTCTCTCTCTCTCTCTCTCTCTCTCTCTCTCTCTCTCTCTCTCTCTCTCTCTCTCACTCTCGCTCTCTCGTTCTCTCTCGCTCTCTCTCTCTGTCTCTCTCTGTCTCTGTCTCTGTCTCTGTCTCTCTCTCTCTCTCTCTCTCTCTCTCTCTCTCTCTCTCTCTCTCTCTCTTGCAGGCGACAAGTCCAGGCGGCAAAAGTGCATCCGACAGTGCGCATGACGTACCCAAGTTAATCATAATTACAAACATAACAGAGAACGCAGACAACACTATTCTCTTTACTATGGGCTGTCTTCTATGTGTATTTCTCCTAATACGTTTTCATATAACAACTAAGTGACATAATTTCCCAGTATTTGTATGTGTATGAGATTTGTTATACATCTGCAGGGACAGAAATACAGGACATACGGACATATTTCGAACTCAATTTCTGTGGCATGATTGTCAGCTACCGCTGAAACTCACGCAGTAAACTGAATAGATGTGTAGTTAGAGGCTATTACTTGCCTTGGCCGGGCAGCTCGAAAAGAACGCAATCTCATTGGTAGTTTGTTCTAATTTTTCCACTAGAAACATAGAACCCATGTTCCGAAATATGTACAACTAACATGGGCTTAATTACTGTGGCCCATATTATAGATCCGGGGTGTTGTGGGATATTCTTATAATGATTTTAATCCTGGCGAATGTATACATATATAAATAAGTCAGAAAGTAAGAATGTCACAGTCACGGATGTAGTGTGGTCTTGAATCACAGGTGTAGTTTGTGTAGTTAAATTGGTGAACTGAGTGCATTGACTTACCGGTATATATGGAGTGAATTGTAAAGTATGTTGATTTTAGTAGATTTAGTGGGGTAATTTGTACATAACAATAATTGGCCTTGACTTTTCTTCACAGCCGGAGATTCATTCATACAAGTGTAGATCAACCCACAGAGTTACGCTGCTTAGGGATGATCCAAAGGTGGTCACAACCAGACGTTCATTCAAACATGTCTAGATCCACCTACAGAGTTACCATAAACGGGGGGAGGGGAATGTCCAATGACAACTGGATATTCATTCATTCATTTCTAGAT
Source organism: Cepaea hortensis (assembly GCA_963921405.1). Lineage (NCBI taxonomy): Eukaryota > Metazoa > Mollusca > Gastropoda > Stylommatophora > Helicidae > Cepaea > Cepaea hortensis. The sequence continues at coordinate 43,162,761 of OY992891.1, read as the reverse complement.
CCACCCACATAGTTACACTTTACGAGGATGAATCAATGATGATACAACTGGGCATTGATTTATACAAGGTTTCTCTCCACCATGTAGTTCCACTGCACGGATTTCACCTTATTGTGGCTACAGCCGTGAATTCAAAAATACACATCTAGATTCATCTACAGAGTTATGCTATACGAGAAGGATATAACGGTGGTCACAAACTGGAATTCATTCATACAAGTCTAGATTCACCTTTAGATGTACACTACTCGCTAAGATCTAATGGTGGCAACAACAGTAATTCATTCATATGTAGAAATAACCATCCCGGGATCTGGAACTGAGGCCATTGGAATCTCATAAGTTATGAGTACACATAACTGGATCGAGACTTACTGGAGATAACGAATATACGTATAGAAAACACACCATCACAATATGTTCACATGCATCCATTGTAGACGAAGATTTATGGCGCTAATTGGTCTGATCAGTCAAATTCGCTACCGCCATGGATTGTAGTAATTATGCCCTTTTGAAGCACAATGTAACAAACTATCGTCTGCCAATGAGTGAAGACAACATCAGAAACTGCGTACAGTAGTCACACAGAATATTGAGTGTATTACACATACATTGCCTCGCTTTCTAGTTAAAAGAAAACATTGCTAGAAATTGATCTACTCCTACAATAATGGTATATCTTGCATCTTGTTTAGCGTATATATTTAACGCATATAACAATTAACCTAAGTGTTCATGATTGCCATCGCCTGCTTATAGAACAGTAACTATAGAAAACCCTAGACAACACGGAAAGAAAGAGATGCCCACAGAAAATGCAAATGCCATCCAGCGGTTGCTTTAAGTCCTGTTACGGGTGGGGTATAGAGAAATGTAACAGTTATGCAGATGTGTAATGCCATTCTCTCTCAGGCGACAGCATCGTAACTTTACGGACGTTGCTGTATAGTAATGACATTATCTATACCATTCACGTTACTGAAAATGCACTGCTCATATATGTGAAATTGATGTGGCAGAAGGCTACAGAGTCTTCTACGTGTGTATCTGACGTTAGAGAAAATATCATTTCACATTTGGGAATAGCGGTGGCGTTAGTATGGTTGATATGGATCTACACCGATCATGTCTGGGGGGGGGGGGGGGGGGAGTTCGACGCCTGCGTTTATCGTCTGCCAATAGAGGACAAGGCTGGCGACCTCACCCTCCCCATCGCTGGCTGACAGAACGTGATGCTCTGTATAAGTTCGTGATGCTCTGTCATGAGTGTGATGTTTGTTGCAGTTAGTGTCATGAGTGTGGTGTTTGTTGCAGTTAGTGTCATGAGTGTGGTGTTTGTTGCAGTTAGTGTCATGAGTGTGGTTTTTGTTGTAGTTAGTGTCATGAGTGTGATGTGTGTAGTAGTTAGTGTCATGAGTGTGGTGTTTGTTGTAGTTAGTGTCATGAGTGTGATGTGTGTAGCAGTTAGTGTCATGAGTGTGGTGTTTGTTGCAGTTAGTGTCATGAGTGTGATGTGTGTAGCAGTTAGTGTCATGAGTGTGATGTTTGTTGTAGTTAGTGTCATGAGTGTGATGTGTGTAGCAGTTAGTGTCATGAGTGTGATGTTTGTTGCAGTTAGTGTCATGAGTGTGGTGTGTGTAGCAGTTGGTGTCATGAGTGTGGTGTTTGTTGTAGTTAGTGTCATGAGTGTGATGTGTGTAGTAGTTAGTGTCATGAGTGTGGTGTGTGTAGCAGTTGGTGTCATGAGTGTGGTGTTTGTTGTAGTTAGTGTCATGGGTGTGATGTGTGTAGTAGTTAGTGTCATGAGTGTGGTGTTTGTTGCAGTTAGTGTCATGAGTGTGATGTTTGTTGTAGTTAGTGTCATAAGTGTGGTGATTGTTGCAGTTAGTGTCATGAGTGTGGTGTTTGTTGCAGTTAGTGTCATGAGTGTGGTGTTTGTTGCAGTTAGTGTCATGAGTGTGATGTGTGTAGCAGTTAGTGACATGAGTGTGGTGTTTGTTGCAGTTAGTGTCATGAGTGTGATGTGTGTAGCAGTTAGTGTCATGAGTGTGATGTGTGTAGCATTTAGTGTCATGAGTGTGGTGTTTGTTGCAGTTAGTGTCATGAGTGTGATGTTTGATGCAGTTAGTGTCATGTGTGTGATGTTTGTTGCAGTTAGTGTCATGAGTGTGATGTTTGTTGTATTTAGTGTCATGAGTGTGGTGTTTGTTGTAGTTAGTGTCATGAGTTTGGTGTTTGTTGCAGTTAGTGTCATGAGTGTGGTGTTTGTTGCAGTTAGTGTGATGAGTGTGAAGTTTGTTGCAGTTAGTGTCATAAGTGTGATGTTTGTTGCAGTTAGTGTCATGAGTGTGGTGTTTGTTGCAGTTAGTGTCATGAGGATGTTGATGTATGTTGCAGTTAGTGTCATGAGTGTAATGGTTGTTGCAGTTAGTGTCATGAGTGTGATGTTTGTTGCAGTTAGTGTCATGAGTGTAATGGTTGTTGCAGTTAGTGTCATGAGGATGTTGATGTTTGTTGCAGTTAGTGTCATGGGTGTAATGGTTGTTGCAATTAGTGTCATGAGTGTAATGGTTGTTGCAGTTAGTGTCATGAGTAGGTTGATGTTTGTTGCAGTTAGTGTCATGAGTGTAATGGTTGTTGCAGTTAGTGTCATGAGTGTTATGTTTGTTGCAGTTAGTGTAATGAGTGTGATGTTTGTTGCAGTTAGTGTCATGAGTGTGATGTTTGTTGCAGTTAGTGTCATGAGCGTGCTGTTTGCTTCAGTTATCTTGAAAGATGTTAACTCATAAACAGATATGATTGGTCGCTTCTAAAGATTGGTCGCACAGTATTTGGGCGTGGCATGAGAAGTGGACAGCTGCGAAATACCGTTAAAATCGGGAAGTTGGAGGGGGTGAACAGGCAGGCAGAGGTAAAGAGAGATGATGCTGGACAGTCTGGCATCTTGACTCATCAGTATCAGAAAAAGATTGGCAGCACATGAGACAAAAGGCTGTGTGTGAATATGATCAACATTTTCACACGACATGAACTATAAGAAGTTGAATATCAATAGAAGCATGCATGGAGACTGAAAATCCTTAGGGTCATAAATATGTCCACTGATGCCATCATAGATTGATGCAGGTATGTGGAACACGGTGTATTACAAGGATAAATTGTGCTTGGGAATCTGTAGAGATTCTGAAATATTCAAACGACAGCATAGTGTGTTGCTGGCTGGTTGTTGGAGGGGTAACGCCTGGAACCATCTGCCGGTATTCTGATGTGGCGACAGAGTACTAGAAAAAGCGAACGTTTAATTGGCAAGTACTGATTACTAGATATATTTTTGCTATTGCTGTTTTCCTGTCACTGTCATCTACTGCCTATAGTACCTTGCAGTGTAGACAATGGGGGTCTTGAGACTGAGGAATTTAAGCCGCCTGACTAGTGTAGTCGCCGCGAAATGTGCAAGTTATGGTTTTCTTTTTGCTCCCGACAGAAAAAAATACACTCCGTACCGAGGATTCCAACCCGCGTCTCCCGAGGAGAACCCGGCGTCCTTTGCCATTCGGCCAGCAGCTCCCCGCTGTTCTTGTATTATTTATTGGCACCTTGCTGTCTTAACAAACGATAGTTTGTTGTTACACTGTGCTTCAAAAAGACATAATAACTACAACCCATGGCGGTGGCGAATGTGACTGATAAGGTCGATTCGCGCTGTCAATGTTCGTCCACAGTGGATGCATGTGAACACATGGTCATGTCCACCATCATGCACCATCTTACGTCTCACACGCTCGGTGTGTGACTTATCTGCAATACTTTTCTCCTTTGTCGTTATTCCATTTCTTATATATGCCCTCCATGCAACACGTTCAGCGGCGACTTGCTCCCAAAGTGCATTATCAATGCCTGTATCAATCATGTCCCGCTTTACACACATCTTTGTATCGTAGTAGAGGCCGACCCTGAGATCTCTTACCCATCTGTAATTCACCCACAAAGATGTCCTTTGGTATTCTACCATCATCTCAGGGACTCTGACTATTATACATAATAATAAATAAATTATAATATGTGAGAGCAAACAATAACATTTTCAATTCATAATTACATAATTAAGTATGAGTGTATTTGTTTTAAAAATACTGTTTAGTGCGTTAACATTTGAGAAGTAAACCTTACGTCCATTGTTGGTAATTGCAAAGTTACGCTCATTGCTTTAGAATGGCATTTATATGGAAGTCACACAATGTGTGAAACCATAGAATTCCAGAGATGAGTTGACGTTGGGACGTCATGGCTGAGACCCGGACAATGCCTTATAATAAATGTATGTGCGAGCTGTCATTCCAAACAGACACGGCTGACAATATAAGGCAAGGCCCGTCATTATAAGACAAGGCTGTCAATATAAGACAACGCTGTCAATGTAAGACAAGGCTTTCAATATAAGACAACGCTATCAACAGAAGACAACGCTTTCAACAGAAGACAACGTTGTCAATATAAGACAAGGATGTCCATCCATTCATCATGTGCCATGCTGATAAGCGTGGGTGGCGTATGTTTTGCCATCTCACTCGATCATCAGAGTAATATAAGACAAGGCTGTCAATATAAGACAAGGCTGTCAATATAAGACAAGGCTGTCAATATAAGTCAATATTAAGTCGTTAATTCCCTAAAGATTCATTTGGTCTCGGCTGTCCTGAGCTCCGACGTGTAGGAATGGATAATCTTGCTTATTAACGTGGTTACACATATTATTTTCAAACTCTAATGCAAGAAAGATACGAATGAAATAGTTCATGTTTATGTAAAATTATGCATATATTTCACTCATATACCGACTAAAAAACAATGTAACTAAACAACACTAGTCTAATTATGTTTCTTCTTGTAAACTGCCGCGAGCCGCTATATTAGTAAACATTTATTTACAAATTGTGTCCACATACAATAGAGCCTTTTCAGTTCGAATTGTAACTATTTCTGGAAATTTATTCTTTTTCCTGTAAAATACCGGTAGTTTGTTTACTATGTTGCCATTTTAAGTTTAATTAGCTTTAAGGTGCAGCCAGGCATTTTTCAATATAATAGCAAGTGTATCTTCCGTGAGGGATGTAAACAACAATAACTTAGTGGCCACAATGTGTACATTGTGTAAAGTCTACATTAGAACATGTACCACAGTCAAACTGAAGCTATTAATAAAACAGCGTCAAAGCTACACATCAGGAGCGGCAATGATACATAGCTTACGACAAATGTATACGAATCAAATGGCGTGTCCTAGATGGGTGTATGTGCGGTCGTCAATGATACTCATACGACATACGGCAGTCAGGGTGTGTGAGTATTGTTATATGACCTGTTTTACATAGTTGGGTTAGCGAATTTGATAGGGGATTGTGTCATGAGCACGGTCAGATGAAGGTTCGACACCTCTGCTCGTCGCCTGCTAGGTGAGAGATAGATTACCCACCTAATGCTCCGCGTATTCAGTCTTATAACACGCGATGGCCCTTTCAGATTACTGACCTATAGCTACAAACTGCTTCAAGATACATGATAGCGGACACGTTGGCGTGACGGTTAGGATAATGCATTGACAATGGCGTGAGCCAAGTCGCACGCGGGTTTGATACGTGGGCTCGGAGCTTGCTATATGAAGGAAAGTGTGGAAACATATCCCCTCCCCCCCCCCCCCCTCTGTACACTCAGGCCTATAAGTTGTGTTGGTCCGAACACATCATATACCCATAGCAAGTTCCTGATTAGAGATATTTGTTCTGGTGGATGTTTGATCTACTTGGACAGTGTGGTCAGACATGTTCTACTTGGACAGTGTGGTCAGACATGTTCTACTTGGGCAGTGTGGTCAGACATGTTCAACGTGGACAGTGTGGTCAGACATGTTCTAATTGGGCAGTGTGGTCAGACATGTTCTACTTGGACAGTGTGGTCAGACATGTTCTAATTGGACAGTGTGGTCAGACATGTTCTACTTGGACAGTGTGGTCAGACATGTTCTACTTGGACAGTGTGATCAGAGATGTTCTACTTTGACAGTGTGGTCAGACATGTTCTACTTGGACAGTGTGGTCAGAGATGTTCTACTTGGACAGTGTGGTCAGACATGTTACACTTGGACAGTGTGGTCAGACATGTTCTACGTGGACAGTGTGGCCAGACATGTTCTACCTAGACAGTGTGATCAGACATGTTCTACGTGGACAGTGTTGTCAGACATATTCTACTTGGACAGTGTGGTCAGACATGTTCTACTTGGACAGTGTGGTCAGAGATGTTGAAGTTGCACAAGGGTTAAATATCTGAAGACAGATGTTCAGCCCCTACACCGGACATTTGGACTAAAATGTTGACTTCTCGTCCATGACATGGTGACATAAATTACAAGTACCCCTGAAGTCTGAGTGGGTTCACGTAATGGCGAGCGACACTCGTAATATGGAAAGCTAATCCACTTTCAAAATCCGACCCAGTGCTACTAGAAGTAGATTGTATGGAATACGGTGAGTTCAGTGCGAGCGAGCATTAAAAAAACACATATCCGAGGACAGAACGACAGCCCCAGACATGCCGAGAGTACCGTTTTAAATACACAGAAACTACAACAGCTGCGGCAGAAATTAATCTAAAAATGCTCAATTAATTGTCTTCACTAAAAGGAAGGAAGTCCTGGAGCTGGCATTCACATAAATGACGATCGATTGGCACAGGTAGCAATAGCAAATAGCAACAGATGGTTCACGTAACATTTAAAAAAAAGAAACAGAAAACAATGGAAAGGCAGCGTGAGCATTCAACAACGGTAATCACGTGTGCCTACAGTTATCACAGACACCTACACTGAGGCTCCACACAGCTGAGTATACTCGACACTAAGTCGCCCGCTCCGTGGCGAAGATTTTACGGGACACATTTCTAATCCCGCATTCCGCGACCGAAACACAGCTGTGGGCGATTTGGCAGCAGATCGCTTATTTAAAAACAAATTAAACTTCTGCTTTGTAGACCTGGTTAATCTTCCCGGGTGTTTAGAAGGAATTAGACAAGCGTGTGTGTGTGTGTATATATATATATATTCATTCATCATTGGCACATTGCCGTCTTGACAGACGATAGTTTGTGCTTTAAAAAGGCATAATAACTTTTACCTATGGCGGTAGCGAATGTGACCGATAAGGCCAATTTGCGCTGTAAATGTCCGTTCACAGTGGGTGCATGTGAACACGTGGTCATTTCCACCATCATGCACCATCTTACGTCTCAAACGCTCGGTGTGTGACTTATCTGCAATAATTGTGTCCTTTGTCTTTATTCCATTTCTGATGTTTGCCCTCCATGCAACACGTTCAGCGGCGACATGCTCCCAATGTGCATTATCAATGCCTGTATCAATCATGTCCCGCTTACACACATCTTTGTATCGTAGTAGAGGCCGACCCTGAGAACTCTTACCCATCTGTAATTCACCAAAAAAGATGTCCTTTGGTATTCTACCATCATCCATCTTCCTAAGATGTCCTATCCATCTAAGTCTACGAAGACTGAGCATGGAATAAACTGCCACACAACCTGATCTTTCCAATCCTTCAGTATTTGTGATTTTGTCTTGCCACTTAATACAAAGAATTCTTCGCAGACACCGCATATGAAAGCTGTTTAAATATTTCTCTTGGTGTGAGTAAGTTGTCCAGGTTTCACTGCCATAAAGAAGAGTACTAAGGACACAGGCTTGATAGACAAGGACTTTTGTTTTTGCAGTAAGCTTCCTGTTCTCCCAGACTCTTTGTGTTAACCTGTTCATTGTTGTTGCTGCCTTACCAATCCGGATGTTGATTTCCTGATCTAGGGATAATTTGCTATTTACCACTGATCCTAGATATGTAAAATGGTCTTCCATCTCTAGTTCGGCGTCGTCATTAAAGATTGATGGTACCCCATGTGCACCTTGTGACATAATCTGTGTCTTCTTTTTGCTAATTGTTAAACCAAATTCAGAACAAGCATTGGAGAATGCAGATAGTAGACATTGCAATTCTTCCTCAGAGTGTGTCGTAACTGCAGCATCATCTATATATATATATATATATATATATTGTGCTCGCTCGCTTTTAACTCAAGCGTAGTCCAGACACATTACTTCTAGTGTTGCTGGAAATTTATTCTGATTTTGCTTTCCATGTTAACAGTGTCCCTCGCATCGGCTCTTCACCGCTGCCAGTCTATTAGTCGTGCCGAATGCTCTCTCCTCCAGGCCGAAACAACGTAATAATAGACCTATTCTCTCACTAACTTTCCATCCTCATAATATTTCTGCCAAGAATATTCTCATGAGGCATATACCCATCCTCCAAGCAGACCCGGTAACTCGCGATGTCTTCTCAGAGGCCTCACTGGTGGCATATAGGCGTTATCGTAACCTGAGGGATGTGCTGGTCCATATCACTCTACCCCAACCTCACAAGTCTCTTCCTGGCACAATGCCATGTCTTTGATCTCTTTGTAAGACGTGTCCACATGTCCTTCAAACCCCAAGTCTGGCTTTCCCTAAGACTACTTTTCACATCCAAGAGGGTTTCTCATGCACGAGTTGCACCGTTATCTATGTAATCATCTGCACACGTTGCGACATGAGATATCTTGGAGAGACAGGTCGTCGTCTGGCGGACATATTTAGGCAACACCTCTCTGATATCAACAGTGGTGCCCAGAAACCGGTACCCCTACACTTCAACAGTTCCGACCATTGTGGTGTTGCCGACATACAGGTCACGGCGATCAAATCGCGCAATTCTCACGAACGCGATCGCAAGACATTGAAAAACCGTCTCATTTTCCAGTTGGGTTCACTCTCCCCTCAAGGCTTCAGTTTCCAGCACAGTTTTATTTAAGTCCCTAACGCCCCCTGCCCCCTCCCATCCACGTAGTCGTATAGTCCCTCTATAAGCCAGTTGCATGTCCTACACAGGACGTCGTATTCAACGCCAGCATTATCTTTGCCTTCTGAGACTTCTCGGTCAGTTTACGTTCAGTTGCTTCTCATTGTTTTCTGAACTACCGGCGCTATTTTATGATGGCAAATGAAACAGGGTGATGCACTATCGCCGCTACTCTTCAGTCTGGCTCTAGAGAAAGTTGTAAGGAAGGTAAAGGAGGAATGTGATATTGGAGGAACATCCAAGCTGCTTGGTTATGCAGATGATATAGAGCTAATAGACTACAATGGCTGGGGCATATAGAAAGAATGGAAGATAATAGGGAAACAAAACTCGCTTACACTCAGGAAATAAATGACCGTAGACCCCGAGGTAGACCAAGAAGGCGGTGGAGAGATAATGCATGTACAGACCTACAAGCACTTGGAATCAACGACTGGCAAGAGAAGGTCCACCAGAGAGACGAATGGAGACGGATTGTATTTGCAGCAAAGAACCTCAATGGCTCGGAACGCTGAAGAAGAAGAAGAAATGTGTGGTGGTCTGCATCCAAATCGCCCGCAGCGTTGTTTCGAGCTTGGCGTACGGAATTGCCAACTGCATCTGTTTTAGCGCCACAGAGCCGGCTACAGTGCTCTACCTATCAATATGTTCCCTTTTCGCTCTCATGGGCGCACCCCCATCCTCCAAGCGCGGGTTCCCTCACCGGATGTCTTAGCCAATCCACAAGCTTCTGGCTTTATGGCATTTCCTTTAGTCAGTTGACCCTGATAACCACTACATACGGTTTATTCCATCCACGGATAGCCGCTCAAGCAAGAACACAGATAAGTGAAATTAATATTTTCAAGTAGTGTCTTTCGTGTGTTTGTTAGTCAATTTTTGTTTGTATGTTCTGTGCTGACGAAAGCTTTGGCCACAACGTCCATTTTGTTTCTTGTAGTCGTGCTCTAGTAAAACTCACAATCTACTTCTCGTTTTCCGGTGATTCATTCCTCGCACCAGGAGAACCCACTCCGACTTCAGAGGCACGTGTAATTAAATGTCACCAAGTCAATTTCAATGGGTCAACATTTTAGTCCACCTGTCCTGTGTAGGGGTTGAACCCCTTACTTCGGAATCAGCACACCGGATGTTTTAGAACACTCGTTCTTATCCACTCGGCCATGCTGACCTACAGGATCGTGTCATCTAAGGAACCTCGACTGATTTAATGAGCCATTCGCCGCTTCCCTGTGAGACAGTGTGAACTTAGACATGCATTGCTTAATCTTTGAGACAAGCGTATGGCTATTGGCAGGATCAACCACATAGATAGCTATCGCACAGACGGGCTATTCACGAACACGCAGACCAAGAGTAGCAATCGCTCAGCGCATCCCCTTGACATTCGGCGATACATGCAAAACCACTGGACGCCTACCGACGAGCTTCAAGCTACACAAGGCAGGATTGACCGAAAATGTAGGCCAGCTTACTGACTGCGGGCCCGCTAGTCATCGGGAGAGAATGGCCGCTTATCGAGACCTTGGTCGAACGATCGTACAAAATTTGCTCTTTCGTCCGCTCAAATCTCGACTTCGGCTTTGACCTGCGGTCACAGACGTGAAACTCCTGCCTCGCTAACTTGCGTCAACTTGGAAGTTCCCGACTGAGTGCACCTGACACAGCCATCCGATACAACGAACACCATATGCGGAGCACAATTAGTGTCGATGCTGCATTTGTAGGAGAGCTACTGTAAGTTTAGTTTTTATGCTGTATTGCTAGTAAAGCTAGTGTAATTTTAGTGTTGATGCGGTATTGCTAGGAGAACTAATGTACTAATTATGTTGCTGTATTGCTAACATAACTAATGTACTGCTAATGTTGATGTTGTATTGTAAGTATAACTATTGGTCTACTAGTTTTAATTCTGTATTTCTAGGAAAACTACAGGGCTATTAATGTTCAATCTGTATTTCAATGAGACCTATACTATTAGTATCCAACAGCCCTATTATAAGTAAGGTGCCGTAACAGAGATAAGTAAGCTCATAAGATCCACTGCTCGTATCCAGAACGGTGTTAAGAGTTTTTCTTGCCCAAGAATCACTTATATATAATAATACTACTCGACCCCAGATCGCGTGGGTAGTGAGAATGGTTTCCTTCTAGGATAAGTGCGAAACGTAGGAGGTTCAGTGTGCAAGTGTTTCACGCTATAAACCACAAGGAAGTTGGAAATTGCAAAGAGCAAGCTTATAGGCTGCTTCCCTGGCAAACAATGTTAGGAAAGAAAACATTCCAACGGGTAGATAGAGCTGGTTACTTGGGGGGTAATAAGTCTAGAGCAGTGGATCTCACCATGTTTTGGCCCATGCATCCCTTCACCATATGTTCAGAATGTCATCCCCCTCCCCTTTTTCGAATTTCCTCACTTTGCGGGTCTACTTACATTATAAAACGAATTTCAGAAGGGCGAGAAGTACAGAATTCTACAACATGGAGAGGGAAATAAATACAACATCAAAGTAGTAATGCATGTTGGATATCCCTCGGAATGAGACATAAAATACCTCATATTGAGACATGCGGTATGAGCCATGCCTCATTTTCGTCTCATGTCTCGTCTATGCCTCATGTCTCGTGGTGGGTGGGTTGTGGCCTGCCTCATGCCTTCCAGCTCCTGCCTCGTTTTTTAAGTGTCAGGTGTGGTTTTTAATCAGAGCATCGGGGTTAACGAGATCAATTGAACTATGGCGCCAGGTTTGCTAATTGATTCAGAAGCTGTCAGCCGGTGTAATGTATTAATTAGCTTCCCGTTTTGTATAGACGGTATAACAAACCCGGCAACCAGCATGCTTTTTATCATATAACAGCTGTGAGCAAAATGTCGATATTGCCGGCAGGTGTATATTAGTGTCGGGGTCGAGGGAGGTCGCTGGTGCCATCTGTTTTTAATCAAGGGCGGTGTCGGAATAAAATAATAGGTTCAAAAGAACGATGTGTAGGGTGGGTTGGTAAGTGGTGAAAGACGGGGGTGCGTAGTTGGTCATAGTGGGATATCACCAATGTGTAACAGGGGTTCTAGTTACTGCCATTGCACTTGACAGGTTCGAATCTCACTGTGTGGTTGGTGTGTGCGGGGTGGTGGTCGAGTATGTAACGGAACTAGGTTATATCATTGGTGGTTCGAATCACGCTGTGGGTCGATAAGGGTGTCCACCCTAGGCGGAGCTTTCTAAGAGTATATTAAGACGTAAATGTATAACAATGGTGTCTAGTTGCTGCCACAGCGCTTGACAGGTTCGAGTCCTACTGTTTGGTGGGACAGTGTGGCAGTGGGGGAGTATGTAACGGAGCCAGGTGGTGTCACCTGACCCGTAATTTACTCTGTAATGCCCATAGTGCCAGTTTTCCTATAGCGGTTATTAGTGATCTGTTGAGACCTGTCGTGGTTTATGTTTTCCCCCGTTTCAAACTTCATGTCTCTACTCTTATGTATTACTGTGTTAGAAATAAAAAAGCATCTCACACTATAGACATATACTACCATAATGTATATAGAAAGAAGCAACAGGCATATGCACAATATAGAAATATACTAAATACACAGTATGTTAATAAAGACAATTACATTATTACAAGTTAAGTTACATAACAAAGCGAACATAGGCGCCAGAGAAGCGTATCACGATGTGTCGCTTTGCATTCTTCTCAGAAACGTCAGTTCCACAGCCAGCAGATTCAGCGGGACTGCTCAGTGTCTTCACATTCATACAAAAGTGCAGGTTCTATGTAGTACCGCAACACTTTTTTTCTCGTAGCAATTGACAACTTTTTATTGGTCCTTATGTTTTTCATCTTCGCAATGACGATTCTTATTCTAACCTCTTCAAGGCATCTCCCAGCAGCTGTTATGACTGTTCCGAGATTCTTGTATCTATTCACTTGTTTCAGAATATTCCCATTTTCATGTATATTACATCGTGGTATTTCATTCTTCCTAGTGACGATCATAATCCGTGTCATTTTATAATTTAATTCTAACCCTAGTTGTTCACTGTGTACAACAAGCGCCTCTACTAAATATTGCAGATCCTACGCAGTGTCTGTTGATTACATAAATTATATGAAGGCCGTTGACAAGTTAAATTTGATGAAGACATTTTATTACAGAAATTAAATGAAGATATTTGACTAGAAATATTTAATAAAGCTACGAAAAAAAAAAAAAACAAACAAACAAACAAACAAACAAACAAACAAACAAAAACAGAGATCTACCGGTGTGAGAAAAGCATATAAGTATGTTAATGTCAGTTCCTGTGAACATATTTACCATAAGCATTCTGAATAGTATATGAATATTTAGCTTTAAGGTGAAATCAATACGGCTGTACCGATCGGAAACAAGAAGAATGACTAAAACAAATACTAATAAACAACAAACATTTATTAACTGGTGCCCACGTAGTTCACCATTGGCGTTCATGTCTCATTCAACAATTAGTATAATGTCTGAAGTCACATTTGCGACTTCAACATATGTTTTCATAGTATATGTATATATGAAGATATATTCAAGGTGATTTCTAAGAACACATTTCCTCATATCACACTCTACAAAAGACATATTTCGCTCAAACTTAAACATTAAGAGTGGAAAAGAGTATGTTGTCGATACTGTTTTTCCTTTGTTTCTAGTGGGGCTTGATTATTTGTGGTTCTATCTGGGCATGGTATGTATATTTTCAACATATCTTCACTGATGTTTTTCATCTTGTCTGCTCATTGCGCCCGCTTCAAAGTCATACAAAAGTACAGGTTCTATGAAAGACAGAGACACTTTGCGGTTATTGTTAACCAAAATGACAAATGAGAAGTCGATTAATATGTAAGTATTTGTAAATAAATAAATATACACAGGGCTGGCTGGTATATAATGATAACAAAGGTAGCTAGTTTTAGAAAACGAAATAGACGTGCTACCATACAGAATTGGTGTTACAGATTTCGCCTACTCCTCACCAAAATCAGACACCGAAGAAGGGTAATGACATTTTTACAGTTGCGAAGTGCCGTATTAGAAGCCCAAATATTAACCTCAAGGTGCGGGTTAATCCAAAGCTAGTGAGTGTCTTCATTCTGATCTAGAGTTGTTTACCGTGCCTCCCACGCAAACAGAGGTGGAATAGTGACTATGTGTAGCTTAACTGTGGTGGCACCATCCGGAGATATTAATCAGATACTTGGTACCCAGTGAAGATGACAGATAACTGATTCGGGATAGGTCGCGTGGCCCTCAACAAAACATACAATGAAATAACGGTGAAATGAAATGTTGCGTCTCCGCGAAGCATTATTTTAGAAACCAAAGATTACAATCGATCTGAGAGGGTAACAATAAACAGGTTAATCCTACCAGAAAGAGGTGTCTTATACAGTGGGTACCAACGACAGACAGCTGACCAAAAAGAACAATACGGGTCTAGAGGGTACCATAGATCATATGGAGGTAACAGCTTCGATTCCGACGGGGTTGTGTGACGGAAATATTGGTTGTTTTAATTAGCTGTGATGGAGTTTACATCTCCGATCAACAGGTTTTGAGAGGTCTAAATAGGCAGTATTTTAAAGAATTCAAGTATATTATTACAAGTTAAATTACATAATAAAATAAATACAGTGATGTGTATAAAATTATAAAAAACAAAAAAGTAAAAAACACCAGTGTTACATTAGCAAATAAGTGAAAAACACAACGGTATGAATACATTGGTGTATTAGTTACATACAAATGGTACATACAACATGCCCTCATGCAAGCGTAACGGCCTAGCTGTTAAATCACCTGACCGCTATCTGTTCTATATTGCGACCAAATTATACCGATCGCCCCTCACGGCAGCGTAATAGACTAACACTTAAACCAAGCGCCCGCTATCTGTTCTATATTGTTGCCAATAATTATGTGCATGCCGCCATCATTTGATGTGAGTTTGATGATGAAGCCTGTCAGGAAACAACCATAGAGACATAGTAAAAGTGTAGTGAGAATACAAATCCAAGCGTATTGACTCTCGGTGTATCGTTATTCAGTTAACGTTTCCTGTTTCCTGCTCCAGTCTATTGTTGTAAAATCTTACCGAGGTGGACACTGTGGACCAAACCTACATGAGTGAAGTAGGATAGATACGGTTGTCATATGTGTCTTGTAGGGATTGGTCATTGGTTTTATAAAAACTTATCGATGGAAGAAATGGCCCTTATACTACAAACAGAATAAACATTTACATTAATAATAACCACAACAAACACAGGACCAGCTACACTGGAGGTGACAAAAGTGACAGTCTGCTTAGAGAAAACAGCGAATTTTCAACGAAAACATAGTCTATGTGTTATCTCCTTGGAAACGTAAATCTGGTTATATTTAAATCATCCTATGCACTCATGTCTCCCATGAAAACTAGCGTAATGTCTGAAGAAGTCAAATTTGAGGCTTCAAAATATGTTTTCGTAGTATATGTATATATGAAGATATATACAGGTGTTTTCTAACAACAAATTACCGCATGTTGCGCTTTACGTCCATACACAAGTATAGGTTCTATGAACAACACAACACCTACAAGTTGCTAAGATTGGCACCGAGTTACCAACAGCATTTCTGTCTAGAGTCAATACCACAAGACAAGACAATGTTTTTTTTTCGGCCTCTGATTGAGAACAACAGATATAAACGTAATTATGCAATTACCTCTTTACCACAGTACCGAGAAAGTTAAAAATATCATTTTAAATACGCTGACCACCATAGTAACACAACCAGTTAATTCTGCTTGCTCACTTTGTGTATTACCCACACCTACTATAGATTGTAGAAAATTTTCATTTCTACAACCAAGGTGACAAATATCGGTCAAACTTATAAATGTCTCGTCCGAATTCATAAAAAGAAGGAAATAATGTTAGCCAAATATGAAAAATATCGGTCAAACTTATAAATGTCTCATCCAAACTTATGAAAAAATGGGAAAATGTGTTAACCTAAGGAGAAAAAATATTGACCCTGTAAAGAAACATTTACAACAAACTTATAAAAATTAGGAACATTTGTTAACCTAATGAGAAAAAAATATCGACATAGAGAGCAATATTTCATCTAATCTTGTAAAAAGTAGGAAAATTTGTCAACCGAAATGGGAAAAGGTCGGTCAAATACATAAATATCTCAACAAATTATAAAAAGTAGGAAATAATAGGGCCAAGTAAAAAAATAGCTTACCCAGATTTATAAAAGGTAGGAAAATATGTTAGCCAAACGGGGAAAATATTGATCAAACTAAGAAACATGTCGACCGAACTAGGAAAATGAGTGAACCAAAGTAATAAAAAGGTTGGGTAAATACAGAAATATGTTGACCAAACTTATAAATATCGCTGCTAAACTTATGAACACTAGGAAACTTTGTTAAACAAATGTGAAAAAATATCGACCAAACTTATAAAAAGCTCCGCCAAACTTACGAAAAGTGGGAAACTGTGTTAACCAAAGTTGAAACTATATCGATCAAACTTATAAATGACTCGTTCGAATTCATAAAAAGTAGGAAATAATGTTAACCAAAAGGGGCAAACTATTGACCAAGTAAAGAAATGTCTCGTCCAAAATTGTAAAAAGTAGGACAAATTTGTTAACCAAAGGTGAAAAAAGATCGGCCAAACAGATAAATATTTCAACTAAACTTAAAAACAGTAGGGAAAATGTTGCTTCTATAGTTATGTCAAACGTGTCTTGATCTTTTATTTGAAAAGACATTTCACAAGACATAATCACCAACGTCAGCACTTTCCCTCTTTTACATTACTGAAAGCTTCAACTTATCATTCCAGTGTTTCTGTTTAAGAACCACTTATACAGACTAATCACTCATCACTCCATACTCTTGATTTTTTTTCTTTATAACACAAAGTGTCTCTGTCTTTCATAGATAGCTTCACAACTTTTCCATGTCACAGCACCAAGAGCTCCAAACCTTCGTTGTACATGAGCTTCAACGACATAGTAATAACAACATTTATGGCAATGCAGTCTATGGCTCCACTTGGGATAGTTTCGATATCATCTGAGTATTCGTCAGCAAAGATCCATTTCCCATAACTGATATCTTCAACTTTCCATAGCACAATGTCTGCTATATTAATCTTCGATTGTTCCAGCTATCAACACTGCAGGTGTTTTCTAGAAGTCTAGTGAAAATTTCATTTCTCACTTTTTCCACCTCTATTTCACTGTGTCATTTCACAACCAACCAACAGTGTCTGTTGCGAGGTCGGTCTTTCTTAATACAGCATCTGCCATATTGACCACTTGAATACCAGCGAATACATCTTCTAACCAATTTTTCAACGTTTCATATCACTTAACACTAACATTCTCTTTACTTACAACACAACCGGTTTTCTGCTGACTGGGTAAATTCCCCAACCTACTGGAGATAAATCGACTGTCCCCTATCCGACTAGACGCTTTATTAGACAATGACTATGAGCATCAACCAGGATGGTCACTGCTAAGAAGAATACCAATAACAAACGATCTTCTTTACAGACGGCTATAAAATTATGATGCTATTCAGTGTTACAATGAGAAGAATAAGAAAGACAATAAAGGGTGAAAAGAGGTGACGAGTAGTAAGGATGTATGGAAGGAAAAGAGACACAATAGGCAAGATATATATTAAGAACACTAATAGATAGATCAAAATAGAAGAGAAAAGGCTTAATCAAGTGGATAATTTTATATACTTGAGGTCATTTATAACCTCAGATGGTAGGTACACAATAGAGCTTAAGAGCAGAATACGGCCAACAAAAGAGGTATTTCAGAAAATTAAACGTGTCTTAGGTGATAAGTCACTATCATTGAAGGAACAAATAAATAAACTTTCAACAATAAAATTACAAAAATTAATTTTCGACAATAAAAATTAACAATTAAATTGCTACCAGAAACATTCAAATTAGAAACAATAAAGAGAAATTTACTGTATAATTTTTATTTTCGAAAATTAATTTTTGTAATTTTATTGTTGAAAGTTTATTTATTTGTTCCTTCAATGATAGTGACTTATCACCTAAGACACGTTTCATTTTCTGAAATACCTCTTTTGTTGGCCGTATTCTGCTCTTAAGCTCTATTGTGTACCTACCATCTGAGGTTATAAATGACCTCAAGTATATAAAATTATCCACTTGATTAAGCCTTTTCTCTTCTATTTTGATCTATCTATTAGTGTTCTTAATATATATCTTGCCTATTGTGTCTCTTTTCCTTCCATACATCCTTACTACTCGTCACCTCTTTTCACCCTTTATTGTCTTCCTTATTCTTCTCATTGTAACACTGAATAGCATCATAATTTTATAGCCGTCTGTAAAGAAGATCGTTTGTTATTGGTATTCTTCTTAGCAGTGACCATCCTGGTTGATGCTCATAGTCATTGTCTAATAAAGCGTCTAGTCGGATAGGGGACAGTCGATTTATCTCCAGTAGGTTGGGGAATTTACCCAGTCAGCAGAAAACCGGTTGTGTTGTAAGTAAAGAGAATGTTAGTGTTAAGTGATATGAAACGTTGAAAAATTGGTTAGAAGATGTATTCGCTGGTATTCAAGGGGTCAATATGGCAGATGCTGTATTAAGAAAGACCGACCTCGCAACAGACACTGTTGGTTGGTTGTGAAATGACACAGTGAAATAGAGGTGGAAAAAGTGAGAAATGAAATTTTCACTAGACTTCTAGAAAACACCTGCAGTGTTGATAGCTGGAACAATCGAAGATTAGTATAGCAGACATTGTGGTATGGAAAGTTGAAGATATCAGTTATGGGAAATGGATCTTTGCTGACGAATACTCAGATGATATCGAAACTATCCCAAGTGGAGCCATAGACTGCATTGCCATAAATGTTGTTATTACTATGTCGTTGAAGCTCATGTACAACGAAGGTTTGGAGCTCTTGGTGCTGTGACATGGAAAAGTTGTGAAGCTATCTATGAAAGACAGAGACACTTTGTGTTATAAAGAAAAAAATCAAGAGTATGGAGTGATGAGTGATTAGTCTGTATAAGTGGTTCTTAAACAGAAACACTGGAATGATAAGTTGAAGCTTTCAGTAATGTAAAAGAGGGAAAGTGCTGACGTTGGTGATTATGTCTTGTGAAATGTCTTTTCAAATAAAAGATCAAGACACGTTTGACATAACTATAGAAGCAACATTTTCCCTACTGTTTTTAAGTTTAGTTGAAATATTTATCTGTTTGGCCGATCTTTTTTCACCTTTGGTTAACAAATTTGTCCTACTTTTTACAATTTTGGACGAGACATTTCTTTACTTGGTCAATAGTTTGCCCCTTTTGGTTAACATTATTTCCTACTTTTTATGAATTCGAACGAGTCATTTATAAGTTTGATCGATATAGTTTCAACTTTGGTTAACACAGTTTCCCACTTTTCGTAAGTTTGGCGGAGCTTTTTATAAGTTTGGTCGATATTTTTTCACATTTGTTTAACAAAGTTTCCTAGTGTTCATAAGTTTAGCAGCGATATTTATAAGTTTGGTCAACATATTTCTGTATTTACCCAACCTTTTTATTACTTTGGTTCACTTATTTTCCTAGTTCGGTCGACATGTTTCTTAGTTTGATCAATATTTTCCCCGTTTGGCTAACATATTTTCCTACCTTTTATAAATCTGGGTAAGCTATTTTTTACTTGGCCCTATTATTTCCTACTTTTTATAATTTGTTGAGATATTTATGTATTTGACCGACCTTTTCCCATTTCGGTTGACAAATTTTCCTACTTTTTACAAGATTAGATGAAATATTGCTCTCTATGTCGATATTTTTTTCTCATTAGGTTAACAAATGTTCCTAATTTTTATAAGTTTGTTGTAAATGTTTCTTTACAGGGTCAATATTTTTTTCTCCTTAGGTTAACACATTTTCCCATTTTTTCATAAGTTTGGATGAGACATTTATAAGTTTGACCGATATTTTTCATATTTGGCTAACATTATTTCCTTCTTTTTATGAATTCGGACGAGACATTTATAAGTTTGACCGATATTTTTCACCTTGGTTGTAGAAATGAAAATTTTCTACAATCTATAGTAGGTGTGGGTAATACACAAAGTGAGCAAGCAGAATTAACTGGTTGTGTTACTATGGTGGTCAGCGTATTTAAAATGATATTTTTAACTTTCTCGGTACTGTGGTAAAGAGGTAATTGCGTAATTACGTTTATATCTGTTGTTCTCAATCAGAGGCCGAAAAAAAAACATTGTCTTGTCTTGTGGTATTGACTCTAGACAGAAATGCTGTTGGTAACTCGGTGCCAATCTTAGCAACTTGTAGGTGTTGTGTTGTTCATAGAACCTATACTTGTGTATGGACGTAAAGCGCAACATGCGGTAATTTGTTGTTAGAAAACACCTGTATATATCTTCATATATACTTATACTACGAAAACATATTTTGAAGCCTCAAATTTGACTTCTTCAGACATTACGCTAGTTTTCATGGGAGACATGAGTGCATAGGATGATTTAAATATAACCAGATTTACGTTTCCAAGGAGATAACACATAGACTATGTTTTCGTTGAAAATTCGCTGTTTTCTCTAAGCAGACTGTCACTTTTGTCACCTCCAGTGTAGCTGGTCCTGTGTTTGTTGTGGTTATTATTAATGTAAATGTTTATTCTGTTTGTAGTATAAGGGCCATTTCTTCCATCGATAAGTTTTTATAAAACCAATGACCAATCCCTACAAGACACATATGACAACCGTATCTATCCTACTTCACTCATGTAGGTTTGGTCCACAGTGTCCACCTCGGTAAGATTTTACAACAATAGACTGGAGCAGGAAACAGGAAACGTTAACTGAATAACGATACACCGAGAGTCAATACGCTTGGATGTGTATTCTCACTACACTTTTACTATGTCTCTATGGTTGTTTCCTGACAGGCTTCATCATCAAACTCACATCAAATGATGGCGGCATGCACATAATTATTGGCAACAATATAGAACAGATAGCGGGCGCTTGGTTTAAGTGTTAGTCTGTTACGCTGCCGTGAGGGGCGATCGGTGTAATTTGGTCGCAATATAGAACAGATAGCGGTCAGGTGATTTAACAGCTAGGCCGTTACGCTTGCATGAGGGCATGTTGTATGTACCATTTGTATGTAACTAATACACCAATGTATTCATACCGTTGTGTTTTTCACTTATTTGCTAATGTAACACTGGTGTTTTTTACTTTTTTGTTTTTTATAATTTTATACACATCACTGTATTTATTTTATTATGTAATTTAACTTGTAATAATATACTTGAATTCTTTAAAATACTGCCTATTTAGACCTCTCAAAACCTGTTGATCGGAGATGTAAACTCCATCACAGCTAATTAAAACAACCAATATTTCCGTCACACAACCCCGTCGGAATCGAAGCTGTTACCTCCATATGATCTATGGTACCCTCTAGACCCGTATTATTCTTTTTGGTCAGCTGTCTGTCGTTGGTACCCACTGTATAAGACACCTCTTTCTGGTAGGATTAACCTGTTTATTGTTACCTTCTCAGATCGATTGTAATCTTTGGTTTCTAAAATAATGCTTCGCGGAGACGCAACATTTCATTTCACCGTTATTTCATTGTATGTTTTGTTGAGGGCCACGCGACCTATCCCGAATCAGTTATCTGTCATCTTCACTGGGTACCAAGTATCTGATTAATATCTCCAGATGGTGCCACCACAGTTAAGCTACACATAGTCACTATTCCACCTCTGTTTGCGTGGGAGGCACGGTAAACAACTCTAGATCAGAATGAAGACACTCACTAGCTTTGGATTAACCCGCACCTTGAGGTTAATATTTGGGCTTCTAATACGGCACTTCGCAACTGTAAAAATGTCATTACCCTTCTTCGGTGTCTGATTTTGGTGAGGAGTAGGCGAAATCTGTAACACCAATTCTGTATGGTAGCACGTCTATTTCGTTTTCTAAAACTAGCTACCTTTGTTATCATTATATACCAGCCAGCCCTGTGTATATTTATTTATTTACAAATACTTACATATTAATCGACCTCTCATTTGTCATTTTGGTTAACAATAACCGCAAAGTGTCTCTGTCTTTCATAGAACCTGTACTTTTGTATGACTTTGAAGCGGGCGCAATGAGCAGACAAGATGAAAAACATCAGTGAAGATATGTTGAAAATATACGTACCATGCCCAGATAGAACAACAAATAATCAAGTCCCACTAGAAACAAAGGAAAAACAGTATCGACAACATACTCTTTTCCACTCTTAATGTTTAAGTTTGAGCGAAATATGTCTTTTGTAGAGTGTGATATGAGGAAATGTGTTCTTAGAAATCACCTTGAATATATCTTCATATATACACATACTATGAAAACATATGTTGAAGTCGCAAATGTGACTTCAGACATTATACTAATTGTTGAATGAGACATGAACGCCAATGGTGAACTACGTGGGCACCAGTTAATAAATGTTTGTTGTTTATTAGTATTTGTTTTAGTCATTCTTCTTGTTTCCGATCGGTACAGCCGTATTGATTTCACCTTAAAGCTAAATATTCATATACTATTCAGAATGCTTATGGTAAATATGTTCACAGGAACTGACATTAACATACTTATATGCTTTTCTCACACCGGTAGATCTCTGTTTTTGTTTGTTTGTTTGTTTGTTTGTTTGTTTGTTTGTTTTTTTTCGTAGCTTTATTAAATATTTCTAGTCAAATATCTTCATTTAATTTCTGTAATAAAATGTCTTCATCAAATTTAACTTGTCAACGGCCTTCATATAATTTATGTAATCAACAGACACTGCGTAGGATCTGCAATACTTAGTAGAGGCGCTTGTTGTACACAGTGAACAACTAGGGTTAGAATTAAATTATAAAATGACACGGATTATGATCGTCACTAGGAAGAATGAAATACCACGATGTAATATACATGAAAATGGGAATATTCTGAAACAAGTGAATAGATACAAGAATCTCGGAACAGTCATAACAGCTGCTGGGAGATGCCTTGAAGAGGTTAGAATAAGAATCGTCATGGCGAAGATGAAAAACATAAGGACCAATAAAAAGTTGTCAATTGCTACGAGAAAAAAAGTGTTGCGGTACTACATAGAACCTGCACTTTTATATGAATGTGAAGACACTGAGCAGTCCCGCTGAATCTGCTGGCTGTGGAACTGACGTTTCTGAGAAGAATGCAAAGCGACACATCGTGATACGCTTCTCTGGCGCCTATTTTCGCTTTGTTATGTAACTTAACTTGTAATAATGTAATTGTCTTTATTAACATACTGTGTATTTAGTATATTTCTATATTGTGCATATGCCTGTTGCTTCTTTCTGTATACATTATGGTAGTATATGTCTATAGTGTGAGATGCTTTTTTATTTCTAACACAGTAATACATAAGAGTAGAGACATGAAGTTTGAAACGGGGGAAAACATAAACCACGACAGGTCTCAACAGATCACTAATAACCGCTATAGGAAAACTGGCACTATGGGCATTACAGAGTAAATTACGGGTCAGGTGACACCACCTGGCTCCGTTACATACTCCCCCACTGCCACACTGTCCCACCAAACAGTAGGACTCGAACCTGTCAAGCGCTGTGGCAGCAACTAGACACCATTGTTATACATTTACGTCTTAATATACTCTTAGAAAGCTCCGCCTAGGGTGGACACCCTTATCGACCCACAGCGTGATTCGAACCACCAATGATATAACCTAGTTCCGTTACATACTCGACCACCACCCCGCACACACCAACCACACAGTGAGATTCGAACCTGTCAAGTGCAATGGCAGTAACTAGAACCCCTGTTACACATTGGTGATATCCCACTATGACCAACTACGCACCCCCGTCTTTCACCACTTACCAACCCACCCTACACATCGTTCTTTTGCGCCTATTATTTTATTCCGACACCGCCCTTGATTAAAAACAGATGGCACCAGCGACCTCCCTCGACCCCGACACTAATATACACCTGCCGGCAATATCGACATTTTGCTCACAGATGTTATATGATAAAAAGCATGCTGGTTGCCGGGTTTGTTATACCGTCTATACAAAACGGGAAGCTAATTAATACATTACACCGGCTGACAGCTTCTGAATCAATTAGCAAACCTGGCGCCATAGTTCAATTGATCTTGTTAACCCCGATGCTCTGATTAAAAACCACACCTGACACTTAAAAAACGAGGCAGGAGCTGGAAGGCATGAGGCAGGCCACAACCCACCCACCACGAGACATGAGGCATAGACGAGACATAAGACGAGAATGAGACATGGCTCATACCGCATGTCTCAATATGAGGTATTTTATGTCTCATTCCGAGGGATATCCAACATGCATTACTACTCATCAAGTAATCGGTTCGTGTATTAACGCTATCTTGAAAAAGTCCTAATTCCCCACCCCACCCCCCTGAAAACCCTAAAATTCCCCTCTTCTAGAGGAAACAAGCCTCAGACACACTGACCGCATAACTAGTTGTGATAAATTTCATTTGAAAGATGAACGAATCAGATGAGGAAGAAGAAGAAGCAGCAGCAGCAGCAGCAGTACCAGGAGTAGCAGCAGCAGCAGCAGCAGTAACAGGAGTAGCAGCAGGAGGAGGAAGAGGGGGAGGAGGAGGTAAAAGGGGGTCGAAGGGAGCGGAGGCAGATGAGGAAGGGGGAGGTGGAAAAGGCTGGGAAGGAGAGGAGGAGGATAATTAAGAAATAATAATAAGAATCCACATTTTCACATTGTTAAATGTGTTGTTTCATTTGTCATTGGAACTTCAATGAGTATGCGTTCATATGTAGTGTTTAGAATTTTGACGTACCCATTGCGAGTTTCCCAACTACTGACGCTAGGGTCAGGGAATTAACTGATCGATGGCTCCGTCGCACTCCTGCGTGACCCTGACAGTATATCCACACAAACCGGACAGTATCTTCATTCAAATCCCAGACAGTATCTCTATAAAGATCCTGGACAGTATCTCTATAAAGGTCCTGGACAGTATCTCTATAAAGGTCCTGGACAGTATCTCTATAAAAGTCCCAGACAGTATCTCAACACAATGTCCGGACGGTGTATCGATAGAAGCCCCTCTAGGGTAGAGATGTCAATGCATGGTATCCACTCATGCCACAATTGTATAGGTTGAACTTTACACCATACAGACCGAGAGTCAGACATTATGACTGTTCTGTTAACTCTGGTACCCGATTTTCACCTCATAAACGCGTCCACCTCCCTCTTCATGCATGATGTTGTAGACCAATAGGCTCAGTTTAGCTAAGCTTTCGTTTTGTTCTAGAAGAGAAACCTCATCCTGGCCCCTCTACCGATACATACATACATACATGGGATGGGTGTGGACCGCTGCGTCATCTCCCTTCGGACATGTTCATGTAAAAGTTGTTGCTCCCATTGTTCTGCCAGACTATTCCAGCACTCTCTAGATCAGTGTTTCCCAACGTGGGGCCCACGCCCCACAGGGGGGCAATTTGACTGTTATGGGGGGCAATTCGAAAATGGAAGAAATCGGCTGAATATAACAAAACGGGGAGACTTGAGACTGAAGTTAACTAAATTGGAACCTGACATAAGATCTCTTTGCAGCAAGCATCAAGCGCAAGGATCTCACTAAATTTGAATAATAAATAATTACTAATAATTAAAATAATATAGAAAAATCTTTCATTAAAATTATTTTGTACTTGAATTTCAGTTCTCCATTATATGTTTTGAAAATAAATTTACTTACTGTGTTCGCTCAATAATTACCTAGTGATTTCTTCCTAAAACCTATCATTCAAGTTTCTTTAGTGAACATTTCAATTTTTGAATATTAAAAATAATGTATTTGTTGAGGGGGGGGGGGCATGGGGCGGGGGAGGGGGGCAATATGAATTTTAGAAAAGCTTAAGTGGGGCATGGTACAAAAAAGGTTGGGAAACACTGCTCTAGATGCTCTGTCAAGTCTGACGATTACTTGATAGAACTGCTCTTTGTGTTCGCCGTCCCTAATTCCTGTCCCCTATGTATCTGCTATACCGAGGGCACCTACCCGATGGTATCTTCTGCTCGTGTTATCAATGGTCTTTATTTGTTTAATCGGCTTCTTTTGAGACTAAGCAGTGGATGTCTGTGATCATTGATAACCATACAGGATTTTGCCTGGGCCAGTGTGATTCTTGACATCCATGATGATGACATAAGTGTACAACTTATAGTTCTGATCAGGGTATTGGCATTACTTCATTTTGAATGCAGTTTCAGTGTTTCAGATTGTGCAGCAGATACTATTAAAATGGCCAGGCCATAATCAAACATCCACCAGAACAAATGTCTCTAATCAGGAACCTGCTATGGGTATCTGATGTGTTCGGACCAGCACGACTTATAGGTCTGAGTGTACGGGGGGGGGGGGGGGAATATGTTTCCACACTGTTAAACAAATAGTCAAAGAGTCTCTGTCATCCCTATTATAGGGACGCATTTAGAGTCAAGCACTAGATGATGTTAAATAATTAGGCAAAGAGTCTTTGTCATCCCTATTATAGGGACGCATTTGGAGACAAGCACTGGAGGATGTCGAAAGTTTAAACGGACAGACGCCATTAGTGCGCAGTCAGAATACAGCTTAACGGAACAGACAGTGAGTACAGGACAGACACGACCTAGGGTCCACTACCGCTAACCATCATTGGAAACATGATACCGGATGATGGGCATGATGCTCATGAGATGATCGTGGTTGTTGCTGTTAGTCTCATGAGGGTGATGTCTGTTGTAGTTAGTGTCTTGAGGATGATGGTGGTTGTTGCTGTTAAGTCTCATGAGGGTGATGTTTGTTGCAGTTAGCGTCATGAGGATGATTGTGGTTGTTGCTGTTAAGTCTCATGAGGGTGATGTTTGTTGCAGTTAGCGTCATGAGGATGATGGTGGTTGTTGCTGTTAAGTCTCATGAGGGTGATGTTTGTTGCAGTTAGCGTCATGAGGATGATGGTGGTTGTTGCTGTTAAGTCTCATGAGGGTGATGTTTGTTGCAGTTAGCGTCATGAGGATGATTGTGGTTGTTGCAGTTAGTGTCATGAGGTGAATGATAGCTGCTGCAGTAAATGTGATAAAACTGTATAAAGCACAGATAGATGTTTTCAGTACAGTACACAAAACCCATAGAATTAGCCAGAACATTCACTGGAACCACTCACGCTACATATGGTTACATTTGTGAATGCTTTTCCCATGATGAATCCATCGGCAACGGTATATTCGGACTACTTAAGGTACAACTCGCAAGAGTTTGTTCATAGGTTGTCTTGTAGTGCCAAACATTCGCACAGGTTCTACTAATTTTTCTCGCTTATCAGAGAAAGCTAGCACTCTGACACTTCTTCTTCTTCTTCTTTCGTTCGCTTGAAACATGTTTATAACTGCAATGTTGTCTCTTGTATGAATCCAACAGTCTTTTTTAGTTCATTCAGCGGTCCATAGAGTTTATCTTCCACTGTTATCTCTCTAGGCCAGAAGGTTCGCCTGGATATGTTGTAGTTTGGGCAATCCTGGAGTATGTGCTCTGCTGTCTGCGACGCCAAACCACATGTGCACATGGCTGAGTCACCAATCTTGAATTTTGTATACAAGTGGTTGCGTAATCTATTGTGTCCTGTTCTGAGGCGCAGAAGAATGACCTGTTCTGATCTGTCCATAACGTGGTAGTCGTCTTGAGTAAGGTTTGGTGGCTTTCTGATTGATTTGATCATTCTTTTCTTTTGGTGGTATGTAATGGGCACATCAGGTTGTTCTTCTTTTGCTCCTTCCTTAGCCAATCGATCAGCTCTGTCGTTTCCAGGGACTCCACAGTGGGATGGTATCCACTGTATGGTGATCTTACGCTGACTGCTAAGTTCAGAAAGTAGTGTCCTCAAAACTGGCAATTTCCCAGACAGGAGAGCCTCTATTACGGATTTTGCATCTGTCAATATCACTGCAGGTTGTGTACCACGGCTGGTATTTTGTAATTTCTCTGTGGCTATCTTGATTGCCTCAATTTCAGCATCATAGTTATGGCAGTACTTTCCTGTTGGAATTCTGGCCGTGTCTCTAGTATTATTTGGGTATTCTATGTACACTCCCGCTCCTCCATTTCGAACAGCATTTTGTGCTGACCCATCTGTGTAGACTCGGATCCAGAGGTCCTGTGGGTATTCATCATCAAGGAAGCTGAGAGTGGCTGTTCTGCGCTGTACACTGTTCTGTTCTTCCTTGTCCAATATTCCTCTCACTTTTGACTGGATTTGTAGCGATATTCTATGCTCATCTTTCCACGGGGTTCGCTCTGGAATAGTTGTCAGGGGGATACCAACTGTGGGAAGATCGATGGATTCTCTGCAGAGTTGTTTGGCCTGGTGGATGAAACTACTTCTTTTCAACCGCCCCATAGCTAAGTTTTTAAATCGGTTCTTCATAGGGTGGCCTGGCAAGCTGAGAAACTTTTCTGCTTGTATTAGTGTTTTTGTATCTCTGCGTTCTCTTAAAGCTTGTGTCCTCCCCATTTTCTCCATTGCTACTATAGGGGTTGATCTCATCCCTCCTGTGATGACTCTAAGAGCTTGATTTTGCACCTTGTCCAGCTCCTGCAATGTAGTTTTTGATGCTGAACACCACGCAGTTGACCCGTATTCCAAGTGTGGTCGTATGCTCTGTTGGTAAACTTTGCTAAATATTTTCCCACTGGCTCCCCACGTGGTTCCAGTTAGCTTTCTCAGGATGGCAATTTTCCTTCTGGCTTTTGCTACTGCTTTTTTGATGTGTTTTCTCCATGTCAGCCTGTCGTCAAATGTTACACCAAGGTATGTTGGTTCCTTATCTTCTCTTAGGTGGTATTCCATTTATCTGAATGCTCCCTGCCTTTTGTTTCGGATAAAGGGTATATAGAGTGGTGCTGCACTTGTCAGTGTTTATGCTGATACACCATCTATCCGCCCATGCAACAAATGTATCTACAGCTCTCTGTAGCAATATGGTGGCCACTGATGCATGTTCATTTGCGCTCCACAAAACCAGGTCATCAGCGTACATTGCCGCTTTAATTCCGTCGGGTAGATTAGCAACAAGATCATTGATGAAGATTAGAAAAAGTGTTGGGGACAGGACTCCGCCCTGGGGAACACCGTGACGTAATAGTACTTTCTTGCTCTTGAGACCGTCTATCTGTACTCGGGCTCTTCTGTTGTGCAAGTATGCTTTTACCCATTTGTACATTCTTCCATTGACTTTACAGTTTCTCAGTTTCTTCATCAGACCCTCTTTCCAGACTTTGTCAAAGGCTTTCTTCAGATCTATCCAAGCCGCAAGTACTAGCTTCTTCTCTTGAAATGCATCCTCAACTTCTTGAGAGAGGTAGGTTGTCTGATCTTCCGTAGAGTAGCACTGCCTAAAGGCAGCCTGTTGTGGCACAAGGATGTTTTCACTTTCAATGTACCACTGTAGTCTGTGATTGATGACGCGTTCCATTGTTTTGCAGAGACAACTGGTGAGGCTAATGGGTCTGTAGCTGGAGGCAATGGAACTCTCTTTCCCAGATTTTAGGAGGGGTATCATGATTGCTTCTCTCCAGACTTGTGGAACACTGCCTAAGGTCCATGTATTATTAAAGATCTGTAGCAACTTTGCTTTGGCCTCTGTTCCTAGGTTCCTGATCATTTCATTGGAGATACCATCAGCTCCTGGTGATTTTCTCATTTTCAGTTTTGATATGGCTAGCTCCAGTTCACTGAATGTGATAGGTGTCTCCATAACCTCATGTACAATTTCCTTCTGTCCTGTATTTTGCCATTTCTATCGAATCTCCTGTTGTTTCTCTGGACTAATTTCAATATTGTTATCTTGTGCGAATGAGTCCGCAAAATGGTCAGCTGCTTGCTTTCCTGTTAAAATTTTTCCGTCTTTATGTAGCGCAATTTTTGAGTTTCTCCCTGTGCCCTCATCGTTAAGCTGTTTTATTAGCCTCCATAACTTCCTTGTGTCTCTTTCAAAGTTCAGTGACTCTGTTTTCTCCTGCCAGCTTTTCCGTCTAGCCTGCAGTTGGGCCCTTTGAAATTTGGCTTTTGCGTGCTGATATTTATTGTGGTGCTCTTGGCTGGGATTGGCCTCTGCTTGTTTTCTACATACATCCACATCATTATGCAACTGTTCCAGTTCACTATTCCAGTAGGGTTTATAATGTTTACGGGCTCCTCTTGGTATTGTTTCTCGTGCTGCCTGTAGTATGCATTTCCCAAACTCTTCAACTACTTTATTTATGTCCTTCTTAGTGTTCAGGTTTTTAACCAGTATGCTGGTGCGATGCTTGTACATTGCTCAGTCTGCTTTCTTGTAGTTCTACCTCGAGAGGGTGCTGCTTTCACTTACAAACTCATTTTCTACAGTTAGAAAGACTGGCCGATGGTCACTGCCACCAAGTTGTTTCCCAACAATTCGTTTAATGTTCCACTCCAGGTCTGGTGAATAAAACGCCAGGTCAGGTGTAGTTGTAGAGTGCCATGATCTCGAGTAGAAGGTATGTGGGTCAGACGGCTTGTTAATCAGGATGAATCTATTCTCATCCTGCCAATCTTCCAATCTCTCTCCTCTCTGGTCCATGTGATCATAGCCCCAGCTCTGCGAATGGCTGTTGAAGTCGCCACACACAATCATTTTTCTTTTTAATGGTAGTCTGTCCAGTGCCTGTGGGCGGTCATTTGGACAGTAGTAATTGATCAGGTGAAAGTCTGTATTGTCTGTTTTAAGTTTAAGTGCCTGATACTCAGCCCCTTCCATGTGAACTTCAATTTGGGAAGCAGGAATGTTGTTTTTGACGAGAGTCAGTATCCCACCATTTCGCCTGTCCTTTCGGTCAGATCGGTAACACTGGTAGCCTCTGATTTTGAAGGCTATATTTTCGTTCTCTGACACAATTCCCCATAATCAGGAGGAGTATAACATTCTTCGAATCATTCTTATTTCATACAATCCAAAGTATCAGTTAATTCGGAGCAACACCTCCCCTTAAAATAACAAAGGCTGTTGCATACACATTGATTGATGTAGAAAATTGGAAAGAGCGTCCAAGCGTTAAAATTGCATTGAAGATGTACAAGAGACATTTAATAAACAATTATTGATTTCGGCATATAGAGGCAATTACTGGACTCGTTCCCTTTGGTTGTTTCATGAAAAAAAAAACAAAAAAAAAACTCATGGTTTCTAAAATAACGTTGACTTTGGAGAAGTCTGCTTTGATTGTGCAATATAAGAGGCTGTGTAATCAAACAAACGTGTGTTAAAAATGAGAGGAGCCGTTCAATAACGTATCCCACTGGGAAATTTGAATGATGCAATAAAGTGGAAATTGCAACCTTTATGTATGTTATGGGAAAATGTACCCTTTGTCTTAGGCTGAGTAAGCTGCCATGTCTTGGCGTGTTACAAGGTGTTCAGTGTCAAAGTAATACAGTTGTGTACTCGCTGTTGCAACAATGATTTAATTAACTCCATGTATATGTTACATTCGTTAACTGGTCGTATTGATGCTTGAATATGAACGAAGAAGAAGAAGGTTGCTGCCAGAACAGAATAGACGGACTGCTATGGTTTGAAAGAATCACTTATGGAGATGTATAAAACATCGAAGAAAAGGCACTGAGTAGGACACATATTGAGACAATTTATTAATAATATAAACTGACTGTCTTTTCTGAGAAATCCACAAGGCAAAAGAAATCGCGGCCTTTCGTTACGATCACGCCTAGTAATGGTTTTACACGTAGATTGTTGGTATTAGCTATTCTTTTGGATTATTATTGATATTCAGTATTCCTCGGTGTACGATTTCGGAGTCATGGTGGTCTAGTGGCCAGTGAGCTGAATTGACAGAATACTGCCCTGGGTTCAATTTCCTCCTGTGACAAAATCAATATTTTCAACAGATACAGCTCAGCGACTGAAATAGCTAATAATGTGGAAACTAAATAATTTGGTGAAATGTCTGCTACAAAAAAGTCGCTTAAACGTCGACCGGGTCGACTTCATTGCACGGAGTTTAATCCCATATGGCTCGGTCTCTTTCTGCAGCGCGGAAGACGTCGCACAAAGCACGGACCCCGTAGCTCTAGCGACGACCCAGAGGAGTCTCCGAAAAATTTAACTCGTGAACCGAATGACACGGCCCGGAATCGAACCTACAACCTTCGGAGCCCGAGTCAAACGGCTTGAGCACTTCTCCACGGAGACTCCCTGCTCCAAATTTAAGTATTTCACACACACACACACACATACACACACACACAAACACACACACACACAGACATACATACATACATACACAAACACACACACATGCGTAGATTTTCTAATAGTGAAATGTAAGCAGGGAAAGGTTCTAATCAACTGACCCTTGTCAGGTTAAAGAGAACCTTCTGGGCACGGTGAGCATGTGTCTGCAACATTCAACGCTATCCTGAAATTTTCAATTAGTCATGAATTAATGATCTCATATCGGTCACATAACACTTTGCTGGACCTTTTGAATTTTGTATTTAGTTGTTTTATTCACTGTCATGCTGTCATGCTGTTATACTGTCATGCTGCTTCAGAGTTCTCTTTCTTTTTCGCTTCCTTTTGCTGTAGTTATTTGTATGTTTTTTATGGTCAAGTTATTTATTTTTAACTAGCTGACCCGGCCCGGCTTCGCCCAGTCCTTGGTGGGGAGCATCTCATTTAATTCATATAAGTAGTCATATAAGTTCCCGTTCCCGTTACCGACTGTCTGTCTGTCTGTCATTCTGTCTGTCTGTCTGTCTGTCTGTCTGTCTGACCCGGCCCGGCATTGCCCAGCTCCTGGTGTGGAGCATCTCATTTAATTCATATAAGTAGTCATATAAGTTCCCGTTCCCGACTGTCTATCTGTCTGTCTATCTGTTTGTCTATCTGTCTGCCTGACCCTGCCCGGTTTCGCCCAGTCCCTGGTGTGGAGCATCTCATTGTGCAGCGAAAAGGTGGGGAGAATCTCATTTAATTCATATTTTCTTGGCCCTTATAAAAGGCCAGATAAAAATTATTACATGTACAAATAAATTTACGGTAGATAACTTCTTCAATTAAGCACCAAAAGATGAGTCATATAAGTTCTCGTTCCCGTTACCGACTATCTGTCTGTCTGTCTGCTTGTCTGACTGTCTGTCTGTCTGTCAAATAGACCCATCCCTCTGTCTCTCCCTCGTCTATCCCTCCCTCCCTCCCTGTCTATCTGTCTGCCTACCCGTCCCTCCGTCTCTCCCTCCGTCTCTCCATCCCTCCCTCCCTCCCTCCCTCCCTGTCTGTCTGTCTGTCTGTCTGTCTAATAGACCCATCCCTCCGTCTATCCCTCCCTCCCTCCCTGTCTTTTTGTCTATCTATCTATCTATCTATCTATCTATCTATCTATCTATCTATCTATCTATATATCTATCTGTCTGTCTGTCTGTCTGTCTGTCTGCCTGACCCGGCCAGGGTTCGCCCAGTCCCTGGTGTGAAGCATCTCATTTAATTCTGAGTAGGTAAGAATCCGCTCTGCCTTCAAAATGTTGACGTGAAGATTTTCTTCCTGCAGCTGCTTCTGTATTTGTTGATCAGTAAGCTCCATTTTTAGCCGCTTGACCACCCATCTGACTGTGTTTGAATCAGTGTTTCTGATTCTGGTGTCTTGGTCCTCCTTCCTCTCACAAGTTTTTGTGTTCGTCTGTGGGTAGTCGTCGCTCTTCTTATTGGTAGTTTCATTGACTGTAGGTTCAGATACTTTATTACAGCTTGCATGCAGACTCTCCAAAGGCAGGTTCGTCTTCTTGATAGTCTGGTCGGTTTTCTCACTATGCATCTTGGAAGCTGCTTGTTTCTTTGTGCTATTACGACGTGCCATTTTCCCCCCGTATCAGACTGCTTGAAATGTGTAAGGCGTCTTGGCTTGATAGCGCTGAGAAGTGCTGTCAAGCGAATCGTGTCGATATGATGGCGGAAAACACTAAAGATGCGATGATATTGTTCAACATCTTTTAGATAACTTCTTAAGTATAGAAAGATGAGTTACAATGTTATGCATTATGCATTATTTTTATGTAAACTTTAAAAATGTCTAAAAGATTGTATCATTATTTATTATAACTCATATGCCGGTACATAACTATAGACAAAGAGTTTATAAATCATTGAAAACGATACAACAATATGACTATAAGTTATACAACAATGTTATTAAAAGTTATGCCCCTTGAAATAACTTTTTCTAGAGTTAAGTCCCTTAGCTAATGTGTAGTCACGTCATTTTCTTCCCTTTCCCTAGCGTTTTGGTTCGGGGATTCTTTCATCATCATCATCATATATTTACGTACGTATTTTGGGAGGGGGAGGAGGGAGGAGGAGGAAGAAGGAAAAAAAACTATGACAGTTGACAGCTCTGGAATGAAAGTAAGGCGTGTAGAAAATTTCATCTCAATCGGATGGGCCGATAGCGAAAAAATAAAGGACATACATATTTACATACATACATATTTACATACATACACTTTGATTTATATATATAGATAAATGGCGTGCAACATGATCCACTGTGCACGATGAGCGTACTAAACAATCGTTCACCAATTTGTAAATCGTAAAGGCTAGACCGGCCGGTCTCTCTGGCCGAGGGGTTACACCACTTTCTCCGTAATCCCGTTTATCACGCAGAGTCTCGTAGCGGGCGAGAACTGGCAGCGGTTCGTCCCCCGCTGGTGACTTGCGGGATAACTGAGCCGGCCGCTCAGAAAGCAATGGCAAAACTACTGAGCGTAATCTTGCCAAGAAATCAACAGACAGCTGAAAGATGTTGCTGTTGACAGCGATGTCCTGTAAAAGGATATGCGAATTTAAAAAAAAAAAAGAAAAAAACGCTAGACCATTTTATTCAATGGAGTGGCACATTACGGGTTAAGAACACTTCTAGTTACCAACCCACTAATAGAACTGTTGATACCGGCATCTAGTTACCAACGCTTCTAATATCAACTTTAGATATCATCATCTAGTTACCAGTCCTCTAATATCAACTTTAGATATCGGTATTAAGTTACCAACGCTTCTAATATGAACGTTAGATCAGTTGATTTAGATGAATCAAGAACGACATCACTGCTCTAGGGGCATTCCCATAAGCGCTCAGTCCTCATCTTCAACAGCCAGTGAGGACTCACAATACTAATGGTGCCCGTTGCAATCTGATTATATGTGAGTCTTTCCTTACCTCTAAGTGGCGACTGCCTACCAGATCCTCTGACCACCCCCTGCTGCCGCATTCTCTCTTGACCACGATCTTCAATCTGTTCTTCTGCATTAATCACATTCTCCCAGATAGCCTTCACCACATTGCCTTATCATGCATCAAATCACCGTTAACGATGCCCAACCAGCCAATCTGTCTGCCTATTAATTTCCAACCACATCAGAAAAAAAAATCAAGAGACTCTAGTTACCAACGCTTCTAATATCAACTTTAGATACCGGCATTTAGTTACAACGCGCTAATATCAGCTTTAGGTAACGGAATGTAGTAACCAACCCTTCATATATCAAATTTACATACCAACATCTAATTACAATTCTTTTATTATCGGCTTTAGGTAACGGAAACTAGTTATCAATTCTTCCATTATCAGATTCAGATAGCACCATCTAGTTAACAAAGCGTGTAATATAAACTTTAGATATCTAGTAACCAACGCTTCTAATATCATCTTTTTTTCGCATATCCTTTACAGGACATCGCTGTAAATATCAGCATCTTTTAGCTGATTGTTGATTTCTTGGCAAGATTACGCTCAGTTGTTTGCCATTGCATTCTGAGCGACCGGGTCACATACCCTTAAGTTACCGATGCGGCTACAACCGCCACCGATTCTCGCGCACTTCACGTTACTAACGAGAGTATATGGGATTACGGAGAAAGTCGCTAACCTCTAGGCCAGGGAGCCTGGCAATATCATCTTTAAATACTAGAATATGGTCAGCAACGCACAAATATCAACTTCATATAACACCATCTAGTTACCAATGCTTCTAATATCATATTTCAGTACAAGCATCTATATAGTTACCAATGCTTCTAATATCATATATATATATATATATATATATATATATATATATATATATATATATATATATATATATATATATATATATATATATAAATTACGAAGGCTTCTGATATCATATTTCTATACAAGCATCTATATAGTTATCAAGGCGTCTAATATCATATTTCTATACAAGCATCTATATAGTTACTAAGGCTTCTAATATCATATTTCTATACAAGCATCTATATAGTTATCAAGGCGTCTAATATCATATTTCTATACAAGCATCTATATAGTTACTAAGGCTTCTAATATCATATTTCTATACAAGCATCTATATAGTTAACAAGGCGTCTAATATCATATTTCTATACAAGCATCTATATAGTTACTAAGGCTTCTAATATCATATTTCTATACAAGCATCTATATAGTTACCAAGGCGTCTAATATCATATTTCTATACAAGCATCTATATAGTTACCAAGGCGTCTAATATCAACTTAGATCCCAACATCTAAATACCAAGACTTTCTAAGTCCACGTAGAAGACATAAAATCAACAACAATGGTATGGTCTGAAAAGGAAATGCAAACTCTATTCTGAAACATGCGGTGTGTAAATACGCATGTCTGAAGTAGAGTGTATGGTCAGGAAGTGTAACTATAGCAAACTGATTATAAACACATTCATCGCTATTTTGGTGATACATTATGAAGTGTAATTGCTAAGGAACTTCACACACAGATGTACATAAGAGGATAGCAATCTAGATAGCATTTAGTCAAGACTGACAACTATAGTGATTTATATAGCAGATATAAGTGATTACTAAGCATAAAAATCGACCCACTAATGTATCAATTACAGGAGTCAACAACACAATCACGACCTACAATAAAGACACAACTAGGCCAGAGAGCATCATAGGCAAACAATCTGATATGCAAATTATCATTTGCTATACAGATAAAACCAGCCAGGGAACAATAGATCTAGGGAATTGTCGTTAATCGGTGCACTGAATTAAAATTATAATAGTACCACTATATTCTCTCTCTCTCTCTCTCTCTCTCTCTCTCTCTCTCTCTCTTCTCTCTCTCTCTCTCTCTCTCTCTCTCTCTCTCTCTCTCTCTCTCTCTCTCTCTTTCGCTCTCTTTCTCGTTCTCTCTCTTTCTCCCTCCATCTCTTTCATACACACACTCTCTCTTTTTCTGCCTCTAT
The DNA here is from genome assembly GCA_963921405.1 of Cepaea hortensis. NCBI lineage: Eukaryota > Metazoa > Mollusca > Gastropoda > Stylommatophora > Helicidae > Cepaea > Cepaea hortensis. Next base: position 43,125,310 of record OY992891.1, on the reverse strand, counting down.
CACTCTCACGATCTCTCTATCTTTCTTTCACTCATTGTATCTCTCATCTCTCTCTCTCTCTCCCCCCCCCCCCCACACACACACACAAACATGCACGCTCTCTCTTTCACCAACTTTCTCACTCTCTCTCTCTTTTTCTGTCTTTTAATCTATGTTTGTGTGTGTGTGTGTGTGTGTGTGTGTGTGTGTGTGTGTGTGTGTGTGTGTTCTTTCTGCCTCTCACACTCTACGTCTGACTCTATATGCCTGTCTCTCTGTCCCGTAGCAAACGACTCGAGCACGAAAAATATGTATTGATCACTCCTGATTGTGATAATGTGCTCCACTATCACATGTGATAATAAGAGAATAATGTGATAATACTCTCGCTGGCGATAATATGATAAACCCCTAACTGTGATAATGAAATAACATCCAAGCCTGTGAAACTGTGACTTCAATCCGATTTGTTTTAATACCTCACTTGGGATACTGTAACAAAGCCACCATTTGTGATTATACCTCCACTTGTGATAGTCTTAATTTCCCCCCCCCCTCCCCCACTGGTGATAATGCGATAATAGCCCCATTTATGACAATGTGATAACACTACCGTTTGTGATAATGTAATACCACCACCGCTTGTGACAATGTAATATCACCGCATCTTGTGATAATGTAATACCAATACCACTTGTGATAATGTAATACCACCACCATTTGTGATAATGTAATACCACCACGGCTTGTGACAATGTTTTACCACTGCAGCTTGTGATAATGTAATACCACTGCCGCTTGTGATAATGTAATACCACAACCGCTTGTGGTAATGTAAAAGAAAAGCCTATTGTTATAGAATCAAGATTTAATATGTTTAAAGGCGAGAAGGTCGCCTTTATTTGCTTCAGGTTGTATCCCATATGGCGTGGTCTCTTTCCTCAGGGTGTCCTGCCGAAAGCGACGCACACAGTACACACTTCAGTAACTTCAGCGATAGCCCCAGAGAGTTCCCGAGAAAACTGCACTCGTGAACCGAATGACACATTCAGGAATTAAATCCACAACCTTCTCAGCTGGAAGCTATGTCAACTACTTAATTATATCACCTCCCTAACTATGCCATGCACGTAACTATGCCACCTTCCTAACATAGTCACCTATATGAAATGTCACCTAACTATGTCACCTACCCATGTCATCTACCTAACTATGCAACCTACCTAATTAAATCAGTACCTTATCGCCAGTAATGTAACTATAACATTAACCTATGTATGACAATATATATCTATGTGTAACAGGATGGCCTCGGTTGTTGGGAGTTAACACAAGAGCCGAGGTATCACTGCCACTCGCGTATACTAACCCCAGGGGTTGGACAGGTAGATACACTGATACTACTATTACTGACATCGTTTTCAAGATCAAAAGTGGTATAAGTCTACAAGCCCCTCCCAGATCCTAGTCTTCTACTATCTACCCTCTACCTAGGGATCTTAACCCCTCACGCCTCGTCCAAGACCACACACAGTAATTGTAGAAACGACATGTCAACGATTAAACAATTTAATGTACACTAAAGACATAGGTCATAATGGAACGTCCTGATAGGAGAGGAGCTATATACACTATAGAGAATAGGTTAGAGAAAGAGTCAGAGATGATTCCAAGTTCATCCCTAGGCGTAGCAGCAGATTTGCAGGGTGTTTCCGTCGAATCGGTCCAGTAGACTCGCCCGGTTCTCTCCCAGCACTGTTGTCTGGAAACTTGTAGACTTCTCTGTCTCAAGCACCCGGTGATCATATAATGGGATTAGCCATCTGGACCTCCGATGACTGGACTGAGATCACACCTCAACAATCCGAGAATAGTCACTAGCTACTGTCCAAATGACTGCTTTGCCTACGCAGTCTGGATGGGAGACCCTCGACCTTGAGGTATCCCCTGTTGACCCTTGACAATAGCTGTACACATTGTCCCTGCAACGTTCACTACAATGTCAAGTAATGATACACCCTTGGTTGTGCGAAGTTGACTCTCAGAAGCACTGCTAAACTGTAGCATCTAGGATCAAGCATTTCATAACTGGGCTATTGAATGTCTTGTGCGTGTTTCTACTCTCTGGTAGATGACTAACTGAATAGATGACTGGAACTCAGGATTGACCGGACTCCACCTGAGTTTGGTTCATAACAATGGTATTCATAATGTTGACACAGTGTCTAATTGAATAATAATTCTGAGTGTCATTCAGATCTGATGAGGATCTAGCACTGTGGAACACATACATCTTTTTGGATAACCACAATGATAACTTCAGTAGGATCTGGTTAGGATCTTCAGCTGATGCATTAGTAAGTACCTAGTGCGTAACATCAAGACGAAAAAGTCAGTTTGGTCTCTTTAAGACTCGACACTGCGTCGAGCGTAGTTACCTCACCTATCTTCGGGTAACACTCTGGTACTACCTGGTGGTATCACAAAACAATTCGGTGGCGGTCAACAGCAATGACTGAGCTGAGGTGCTCCCATAGCTATGACGTTACTCAACCCTGGGTTGTCTTGTGGATCGAGCGAATTATCAAAATCTTCCATTGGAATCTCAGCTTCGTTGTAGAACTCATATAACAGGCAACACCTGAAAGGGAGAGGGGTAGGTGAGAGCATTCGGTGCCAACACGGATCCACATGCATACATCCAATATATAACACCTTCAGCTCTAACTAATTATTATTCACATAATTAGGGATTCATCTTTAAAAAAAAAGCATAGTGGATGCCTGGAAGCATGTCTAGACATCCAATGTCAGATGGCACATGGATCAGCCCTTCGGAAAGATTAAGTTTCATGCAGACTGAGTCTGATCCTACTTTACTCTCATGCTTCTACCTTTCTCTGGTCTCCTGTAGGTTCTGTTAAGTAACTGCACTAGTTCTGTTTACTACATCGTAACTAAATCTCCTGAGAGTTGGTCCCTGGACCACTCCCCATCATTGGACTACACCCCATCATTGGACTACATTTATGGTTATTAATTAACTAACTCACAAATTAACCAATAAACACGTAATACTTCCAATGTACATTGAATCCATCCGTTTCGCTGCTGGGATGTCCTTCCCAGATAACTGCGAAACCCTCCTTGATAATCATCCTGTTAAGGATGGCAAGAAGTTATCTTTCATAAAACATGTATTGTTCACCACATGTTCAAGGTTTTCGCTCCATTTCCGTTCTCCTCCCAAGCGGATTAGCCTTGGGTAGGTGTTGAATGGCTCAACTGGCCTGGTGTGCCATTTGAATACATCATAACATTGCAATAAATCCCATATCTTACATGTCCCAGTGTCTCGTTCAAAATTCACGCATCTTCCCTTACATCCAGCACACAATTACTCAGGTACTCATGCTCAGGTACGGAAAAGATACAATAAAGTGTAGAGTAGAACCTCGATCGGTCTCCCACAATCGCGAGGGTAACGCATAGGCACATCGTGTCGGACCGCAGCATACTTCGACAAGTCGCTGAGGTATGTACTGCACTTCATCATCTACTATATACGCCCCAACAGTACAGTATATATTTTAACACAACTTCATGATCACTACTTACAGTAACTAAACACTTTCCAGAAATGACACCACCACCATTTATCAATCACAAAATAGCTGCAGCACCTCCTAGTGCCTAGAACTACATGCTCTGCTTGAGATAGATGAATCACTCCGTTGTCCGAATTCCACCTAGCCTAAGCTAGATACACAATCAAGAAGCAACTCTAACAGTAAACAACATAAATTGTCTTCACAAAGGTACCTCAGGTGATAGCAGTAAACAGTTTAACACACTTGTAAGCTAACTAATAAATGCAATCCCTCACAGCCTGTAATCTAGCTAATAAATAACTACACATTGCCTCGTTAAGGGACTTGCACAGGACCAATATAGTTACGCTATGCTGTCACCAATATCGGTAACGACACGGCAGTACACACGAAATGCGGCCTATATTACCGTCTCATACTGATCGCCAAGTGATTAATTTTTCATGAGATTTCGAATAGATAATTAGTTGCAATACGATCGCGTTGTTTCGTTGAATTAAACGACGAAAATACTTAAAGTTTCCTTTACCTGAACCCTTGGAACCTTCATAAACATAGCTGAAATTACTGTCCTGGGCTAACATGCTGCTTCTTGACAGCATGAGCCGACTCTATGAGCAACGGCTCTGGTGAGTGACTTGAGAGTGAATGACCACCAATATAGCTAGTTCCGCTTTTGCGTACTACTCTCTAAGCATGGGGAAGTCGTGGATCCCGGAGTATTCCACGTTGTACGTGCAACATGCCTTCTCCCGAGTATAGATTATTCCTAGTTCAGTCACGGGATACCTGGAGCGCACCTCGCGACCTTACTCTATCATATCTCGTTGCTTCCCGAACCTTCTAGACCGTGGAAACAACCAATTTTCCCCGCGGTATATACAACAGGGAAACTACCTTATGACGCAAAGGGCTTTCCCTAGGGATTACGAGCACGAAGCACAGCTGGCCTTGCCAACTCGTGACATTATGCAGCAAACTATCTATGTAACATACATAATTTTGCCATATACCTATGTCACTACCTAACTATGTTACCTACATAACTATGTCAGCAATCTCACTTCGTCACCTACCCAACAATGTCACATACCTAACACTGTCATATACCTAACTATGTCACCTAACCAATTATCTCATCTACATAACTATGCCACATGCCTACTACACCTATCTGTGTCACCTATCTATGTCACCTACCAAACAATGTCACTTACCTAACTATGTCTCGTACTTAACTATGTCACTTACAATACTATGTCACCTACCTAATTATGTCACCTACCTAATTATGTCATCTACCTAACAATATCACCTACCTAAGAATGTCACTAACCTATCTATGTCACTTTCCTAACTATGTCACAACCTAACTATGTCACCTATTTAACTATGTCATCGACCTAAGTATGTCACCTAACTAACTATGTTACCTACCTAACTACGTCAAATACCTACTTTTTTCAGCTATCCATCTGTGTCATCTGTCTAACTATGTATCTCTCTAACTATGTATCTATCTATATATCTATCCTAACGATGTCACCTACCTATGTCTGCTACTTAACAATGTCACATACCTAATTATGTTAGCCATCTAATTACGTCAGATACCTAACTATGTCTTCTACCTAACTAGATCAGATATCTAACTATGTCAGCTACCTAACTGTGTCACCTACTTAACTATGTCACCTACCTATGTCAGCTACCTAACTCATCATCATTAAGTGCCGTGCCGACTGATGTAGTCGTTCATGACTCTCCACAGATCTCAGTCTTTGGTTTTCTGGATCAACTCTGCCGTTGATATTCCTCCATGCCACCGTCGCAATTCATCCAGCATCATTTCTCGCGGTCTGCCTCTGCCTCTCTTCCCCTTGATCTTTCCAGTTGTCACGATGTTCTCCAGCGCCTCTCTTCTCATCACGTTGGGAAGAAAAGCTGTTTGTCTCTTTCTTATTGTTGTATATAATGTTCTAGTTTCGTTAGCCCCTTTAAGGCATTCGTTGTTCGTTACTTTTTCAGTCCAAGGAATTCGCAACATTCGTATAAGGAACCATATCTCCGTTGCTTCCAATCGCTTCCTAATTTTTCATTTGTATTCCTCTCTTTCATACATTCAATGATAGCGACTTATTGCACAAGATATTCTTAATTTTCTGAAATGCAGCCTTTGCTTACCCTATTCTGCTCTTGATCTCTGTTGTGCATCTTCCATTTGATGTTATAAATGCCCCTAGATATTTAAAACTATGTCACCTAAATAACTATGTCAGCTAACTAATTATGTCACCTAGCTAACTATGTCACCGACGTAATTATGTTCCTGGGTAACTATGTCACCTAGCTAACCATGTCACTTAATTAACTATGTCAGCTACTTAACAATGACAGCTACTTAACAATGTCATCTACCTAACAATGCCATCAACTTAACAATGTCTGCTACCTAACTATGTCATCTACCAAACTATGTCAGCTACCAAACAATGTCAGCTACCTAACAATGTAAGTTACCTATCAATGTAAGCTACCTAACAATGTCATCGACCTAACAATGTCAGCTACCTAACAATGTCATCTACCTAACTATGCCACATACCTAACAATGTCAGCTACCTAACTATGCCGGGTGCCCAAATATGTCACCTAACCAACGATGTCAGCAACCTAACTGTGTCACCTACCTAACTATGTCAGCTACTTAACTATGTCACATACCTAACTATGTCAACTACCTAACTATGTCACCTACCTAACTATGTCACATACCTAACTATGTCACCTACCTAACTATGTCAGCTACCTAACTATGTCACCTACCTAACTATGTCAGCTACCTAACTATGTCACCTACCTAACTATGTCACATACCTAACTATGTCACCTACCTAACTATGTCAGCTACCTAACTATGTAACCTACCTAACTATGTCACATACCTAACTATGTCACATACCTAACTATGTCAGCTACCTAACTATGCCAGGTGCCCTAATATGTCACCTAACTAACGATGTCAGTAACCTAACTGTGTCACCCACCTAACTAGGTCAACTACCTAACTATGTCACATACCTAACTATGTCATCTACCTAACTATGTCAACTACCTAACTATGTCATCTACCTAACTATGTCACCTGCCTAACTATGTCAGCTACCTAACTATGTCACCTGCCTAACTATGTCAGCTACCTAACTATGTCAGCTACCTATGTCAACTACCTAACTATGTCAGCTACCTATGTCAACTACCTAACTATGTCAGCTACCTAACTATGTCAGCTACCTAACTATGTCAGCTACTTAACTATGTCACATACCTAACTATGTCAACTACCTAACTATGTCAACTACCTAACTATGTCATCTACCTAACTATGTCATCTACCTAACTATGTCAATTACCTAACTAGGTCAGCTACCTAACTATGTCAGCTACCTAACTATGTCATCTAGCTAACTATGTCACCTGCCTAACTATGTCAGCTACCTAACTATGTCAGCTACCTATGTCAACTACCTAACTATGTCAGCTACCTATGTCAACTACCTAACTATGTCAGCTACCTAACTATGTCAGCTACCTAACTATGTCACCTACCTAACTATGTCAGCTACCTAACAATGTAAGTTACCTATCAATGTAAGCTACCTAACAATGTCATCGACCTAACAATGTCAGCTACCTAACTATGTCAGCTACCTAACTATGTCAGCTACCTAACAATGTCATCGACCTAACAATGTCAGCTACCTAACTAGGTCAGCTACCTAACTATGTCATCTACCTAACTATGTCATCTACCTAACTATGTCACCTGCCTAACTATGTCAGCTACCTAACTATGTCAGCTACCTAACTATGTCAGCTACCTAACTAGGTCAGCTACCTAACTATGTCATCTACCTAACTATGTCATCTACCTAACTATGTCAACTACCTAACTATGTCAACTACCTAACTATGTCATCTACCTAACTATGTCATCTACCTAACTATGTCAACTACCTAACTAGGTCAGCTACCTAACTATGTCAGCTACCTAACTATGTCATCTAGCTAACTATGTCACCTGCCTAACTATGTCAGCTACCTAACTATGTCAGCTACCTATGTCAACTACCTAACTATGTCAGCTACCTATGTCAACTACCTAACTATGTCAGCTACCTAACTATGTCAGCTACCTAACTATGTCAGCTACTTAACTATGTCACATACCTAACTATGTCAACTACCTAACTATGTCACCTACCTAACTATGTCACATACCTAACTATGTCACCTACCTAACTATGTCAGCTACCTAACAATGTAAGTTACCTATCAATGTAAGCTACCTAACAATGTCATCGACCTAACAATGTCAGCTACCTAACTATGTCAGCTACCTAACTATGTCAGCTACCTAACAATGTCATCGACCTAACAATGTCAGCTACCTAACTATGTCAGCTACCTAACTATGTCAGCTACCTAACAATGTCATCGACCTAACAATGTCAGCTACCTAACTATGTCAGCTACCTAACTATGTCAGCTACCTAACAATGTCATCGACCTAACAATGTCAGCTACCTAACTATGTCAGCTACCTAACTATGTCAGCTACCTAACTATGTCAGCTACCTATGTCAACTACCTAACTATGTCAACTACCTAACTATGTCAGCTACCTAACTATGTCAGCTACCTAACTAGGTCAGCTACCTAACTATGTCACATACCCAACTATGTCATCTACCTAACTATGTCACCTGCCTAACTATGTCAGCTACCTAACTATGTCAGCTACCTATGTCAACTACCTAACTAGGTCAGCTACCTATGTCATCTACCTAACTATGTCATCTACCTAACTATGTCACCTGCCTAACTATGTCAGCTACCTAACTATGTCAGCTACCTATGTCAACTACCTAACTATGTCAGCTACCTATGTCAACTACCTAACCATGTCAGCTACCTAACTATGTCAACTACCTAACTATGTCAGCTACCTAACTATGTCAGCTACCTAACTATGTCAGCTACTTAACTATGTTACATACCTAACTATGTCAACTACCTAACTATGTCACCTACCTAACTATGTCACATACCTAACTATGTCACCTACCTAACTATGTCAGCTACTTAACTATGTCACATACCTAACTATGTCACCTACCTAACTATGTCACATACCTAACTATGTCACCTACCTAACTATGTCAGCTACCTAACAATGCAAGTTACCTATCAATGTAAGCTACCTAACAATGTCATCGACCTAACCAACGATGTCAGCAACCTAACTGTGTCACCTACCTAACTATGTCAGCTACTTAACTATGTCACATACCTAACTATGTCAACTACCTAACTATGTCACCTACCTAACTATGTCAAATACCTAACTATGTCACCTACCTAACTATGTCACATACCTAACTATGTCACCTACCTAACTATGTCACCTACCTAACTATGTCAGCTACCTAACTATGTCACCTACCTAACTATGTCAGCTACCTAACTATGTCACCTACCTAACTATGTCACATACCTAACTATGTCACCTACCTAACTATGTCAGCTACCTAACAATGTAAGTTACCTATCAATGTAAGCTACTTAACAATGTCATCGACCTAACAATGTCAGCTACCTAACAATGTCATCTACCTAACTATGCCACATACCTAACAATGTCAGCTACCTAACTATGCCGGGTGCCCAAATATGTCACATAACCAACGATGTCAGCAACCTAACTGTGTCACCTACCTAACTATGTCAGCTACTTAACTATGTCACATTCCTAACTATGTCAACTACCTAACTATGTCACCTACCTAACTATGTCAACTACCTAACTATGTCACCTACCTAACTATGTCACATACCTAACTATGTCACCTACCTAACTATGTCACATACCTAACTATGTCACCTACCTAACTATGTCAGCTACCTAACTATGTCACCTACCTAACTATGTCAGCTACCTAACTATGTCACCTATCTAACTATGTCACATACCTAACTATGTCACCTACCTAACTATGTCACCTACCTAATTGTCACCTACCTATGTCAGCTACCTAACTATGTCACCTACCTAACTATGTCACGTACCTAACTATGTCACCTACCTAACTATGTCACCTACCTAACTATGTCACCTACCTATGTCAACTACCTAACTATGTCAATTACGTAACTATGTCAACTACCTAACTGTGTCACCTACCTAACTATGTCACCTACCTAACTGTGTCCGCTACTTAACCATGTCATATACCTAACCTTTTCAGCTACCTAACTATATCACATATCTAAAACTATAACTGTTACCCAACCACGATACTCTACATAACAATATCATCTAATTAACTATGTTGTTGCCTATATCACATATCGAATTCCGTGATAATCGTAGCCATACCCCATCTCTAGGTATGTAAGCAACCCACACTGGCATCATCATCAACAAGTGCCAAGCCAGCAGACATCGGCTGTCATGTCTCTCCACAGATCTCGGTCTTTGATTTCTGGATAAACTTTTTATATATAATATTTTAGTTTCATTATCCTCTTTCAGGCAATCGTTGTTAATTACTCTGGCAGTCCAAGAAATCCGCAGCAATCATCTTAGGAAATTATTTATGCTACCCAACTAATTATGCCACACACCTAACCATGCCAAATATTTGTACTTAGCTATTTCACCTCCCTGCCTACATAACTTGTATAAATATATCTCACATCCATATCACCTAATTGCCGGCTCCGTGGCCGAGGAGTTAGCAGCTTTCTCCGCTAACCCCGAATACTCTCGTCACGTGACGCGACGAGAATTAGCAGTGGTTCGAATCGCAAAAGTGACTTATGAGAGTATGGAGCCGGTCGCTCAGAAAGTCGTGGCGTGCTGATGAGCGTAATCTAGCCTAGGAATCAACATACAGCTGAAAGATGCTGGTGTTGACCGCAATATCCTGAAACAGGATGGAAACGCGGAAAAAAAAAAAAAAAAAAAAAAAAAAAAAAAAAAAAAAAATCACCTAATTAATGTCGCCGCCTACGTATCATCTGCCAAACTATGTCACTGATATAAGTAGTTAATCTAACTAACTATGTCACTGATATAAGTAGTTAATCTAACTAACTATGTCACTGATATAAGTAGTTAATCTAACTAACTATGTCACTGATATAAGTAGTTAATCTAACTAACTATGTCACTGATATAAGTAGTTAATCTAACTAACTATGTCACTGATATAAGTAGTTAATCTAACTAACTATGTCACTGATATAAGTAGTTAATCTAACTAACTATGTCACTGATATAAGTAGTTAATCTAACTAACTATGTCACTGATATAAGTAGTTAATCTAACTAACTATGTCACTGATATAAGTAGTTAATCTAACTAACTATGTCACTGATATAAGTAGTTAATCTAACTAACTATGTCACTGATATAAGTAGTTAATCTAACTAACTATGTCACTGATATAAGTAGTTAATCTAACTAACTATGTCACTGATATAAGTAGTTAATCTAACTAACTATGTCACTGATATAAGTAGTTAATCTGCCAAACTATGTCACTGATATAAGTAGTTAATCTAACTAACTATGTCACTGATATAAGTAGTTAATCTAACTAACTATGTCACTGATATAAGTAGTTAATCTAACTAACTATGTCACTGATATAAGTAGTTAATCTAACTAACTATGTCACTGATATAAGTAGTTAATCTAACTAACTATGTCACTGATATAAGTAGTTAATCTGCCAAACTATGTCACTGATATAAGTAGTTAATCTAACTAACTATGTCACTGATATAAGTAGTTAATCTAACTAACTATGTCACTGATATAAGTAGTTAATCTAACTAACTATGTCACTGATATAAGTAGTTAATCTAACTAACTATGTCACTGATATAAGTAGTTAATCTAACTAACTATGTCACTGATATAAGTAGTTAATCTAACTAACTATGTCACTGATATAAGTAGTTAATCTAACTAACTATGTCACTGATATAAGTAGTTAATCTAACTAACTATGTCACTGATATAAGTAGTTAATCTAACTAACTATGTCACTGATATAAGTAGTTAATCTAACTAACTATGTCACTGATATAAGTAGTTAATCTAACTAACTATGTCACTGATATAAGTAGTTAATCTAACTAACTATGTCACTGATATAAGTAGTTAATCTAACTAACTATGTCACTGATATAAGTAGTTAATCTAACTAACTATGTCACTGATATAAGTAGTTAATCTAACTAACTATGTCACTGATATAAGTAGTTAATCTAACTAACTATGTCACTGATATAAGTAGTTAATCTAACTAACTATGTCACTGATATAAGTAGTTAATCTAACTAACTATGTCACTGATATAAGTAGTTAATCTGCCAAACTATGTCACTGATATAAGTAGTTAATCTAACTAACTATGTCACTGATATAAGTAGTTAATCTAACTAACTATGTCACTGATATAAGTAGTTAATCTAACTAACTATGTCACTGATATAAGTAGTTAATCTAACTAACTATGTCACTGATATAAGTAGTTAATCTAACTAACTATGTCACTGATATAAGTAGTTAATCTGCCAAACTATGTCACTGATATAAGTAGTTAATCTAACTAACTATGTCACTGATATAAGTAGTTAATCTAACTAACTATGTCACTGATATAAGTAGTTAATCTAACTAACTATGTCACTGATATAAGTAGTTAATCTAACTAACTATGTCACTGATATAAGTAGTTAATCTAACTAACTATGTCACTGATATAAGTAGTTAATCTAACTAACTATGTCACTGATATAAGTAGTTAATCTAACTAACTATGTCACTGATATAAGTAGTTAATCTAACTAACTATGTCACTGATATAAGTAGTTAATCTAACTAACTATGTCACTGATATAAGTAGTTAATCTAACTAACTATGTCACTGATATAAGTAGTTAATCTAACTAACTATGTCACTGATATAAGTAGTTAACCTAACTAACTATGTCACCTACAAGTTGAAATACAGAAAGTCTGCTCACGCCATGACGTCTGACGGACACGGTGATGACAACATAAAGTATTACACCAATCGTCACTCTAAGAATGATGTGGTCAGTACCAACCAATTGCAGTAACTTTATGGGAGTATTCTGGCATCACTTTTAAGTTGGTTGAGTCTAGATAAGTGAAAAAAATCCCCAGTTTCAGGGAATGTGACCTCTGAAGTCGGAGTGGGTTCGCCTGATGGCGAGGGACACTTTCACTTTTAATAGGGAAAGCTAATCCACAAGCAAAATTAAGTCTAACACTACTTTATATAGTGTGTATTGACTACGCTTGAGTTCAAAGAGAGAGGGCAAAAAAAAAAAATAACACGCGCACTAGTCATTCTACTACCACTCACCTACATAACTGCTCTCTCACCCACATAACTATAGATCATAACTTCCCATGTTGCCTACACAAATATAACACAAAGCGGTCTGTCTACATGTGTCACATACCTAACTATGTAATATACTGAACTCGGTTACCTAGCGAACCTTGTCACTAATTACATATGCATAAGTATGACTTACTTAACCCGTGTTGCCTACACAACTACGTCACGTACCAAGGTAAGTTCTTTACCTAAATCCGCTAACTATGCTACCAGCATGTGTCACCAATCTAACTATACCAATGCCATGTCCTCAAAGTAACTGTGTCACCTACACATGTGTGCACACTTATCAATTGCTTATGTTATCTAAATATGACATCTTTGTAATTATATAACTAACATAACTATGGCACTCACATAATTGGTCACCTACATAATTGCAAAATTATATCACTAACCTCCTTATGCCACATATTTAAATATGTCACCTAGCCAACACTGTTTGGTACCAATGTGATGTGACTATGTCACCCAGTTAATAATGTGACCTATCTAAGTTACCTTCCGATGTCACATATAATATAAACTGAAAGCCATAGTTGGTGTTGTCTAGTGCGTCCTCCTTATCTCTTTATTCCACTTCAATGAGCGCCAAACAATTCATGTTATTTTAATTATCTTAGTAGCCTCAATGGGTTCCACAACTGATGTAACTGTATATTATAGTATTAGCAATGCCACCTACCTAATTGTGTCATCTGTCTATGTCATCTATTTATCTATGTTACATACCTATTGCGTATATCTGGGTCATCTAACTAACTTTTTTGTGTTTTAAATTCGCATATCCTTTACAGGACATCGCTGACAACAGCAGCATCTTTCAACTGTCTGTTGATTTCTTGGCAAAATTACGCTCAGTAGTTTGCCATTGCTTTCTGAGCGGCCGGCTCAGTTATCCCGCAAGTCACCAGCGGGGGTCGAACCGCCTCCAGCTCTCGCCCGCTACGAGACTCTGCGTGATAAACGGGATTAAGGAGAAAGTGTTGTAACCCCTCGGCCAGAGAGACCGGCATCTAACTAACTACTGCTATTTTATTTACCTGACTAAATCGCCTTCTAAGCTAGTTCAAGTTCATACCCACGCAACTTAACAAATTGTGTCATTTTTCTAAGACCATTTTTCTTTGACTATAATTGCTTAGTTTGACTTAGTCAATACATTTATCCGTTCTGAGTTTTTAATATCGACACATCCCGTTTCCCTGTTGTGTAGGAAGTGACAATCGTATATTATCTTCTGTACTTCTGGAGAGCGGAAGCTTCAGCAGCGAGTATGTATCAAATAAATGATTGCCTACACATGTCATGCTACAATCACGGTGCTGCCGCTACCAGTACAGATTGATACTTTGTGATAGCGAAGTGACGCCGGGAACTTGCCTGGGTGTTGAGATAATCTACTGTAACAAGATCAATAGCTTGATCATTAAATCGATAATTTCTGATTCCCTTGGTGTCGATGATTCACTTCCGTACATCAGATCTGGCTAAGTGTCACTCTTAATAACTCCCGTAACAAGTTATTTACAATGGTGATATTTTCCGGCCTAGCTTTATAAAACGGTTCTGTAGACAGTGCTGCGGCAAAGGGGTTACGAATGTAATTCGTAATAATGCATACAGCTTTCGAAACACAGCTGCATGAGATTTCTAAGCAGACCGCCTTGCGCTGATTTTCATACGACGGTATGAGTCCCGGTCGTTGAAAAAGCAATGGTAAACTATTGACCGTAAAATTTACAAGAAATCAGTCAAAAAATGCTGGCAATGATTGCGACGACCTGTAACGCATATGCAACTAACTGTTAACTCTCAGCCTGGCGATGTTGAAAAGCTGATTTGACAACACGTTGATCATACATTTGATGTTTCACGGATTGATCATCGTAACAGTTGTTAAACCTCCGGATATGTACCGAGTATAGCCCCATGAACAATTCACCCAAGCGATGCTTCCAGGAGCAGTATTAACTACTTTGCTCCAAATGTACATTAAAAACTGTTGCTGACCACGCATTACTATAAATTGTTGCTTCAAATCTACACTTTAAACTATTGCTCCAAATCTGCATTATAAACTGTAGCTGCCTACCAGTCTACACTATAATCTGTTGCTCCAAATCCACATTATAAACTGTTGCAGCTCAACAAATATACACTATAAACTGATGCTCACCAATCTACATTATAAACAGCTGTTCACAAAACTGCATTATAAACTGCTTCTCACTAATTTACACTATAAACTATTGCACCAAATCTACAACAGTATAAACTGTTGCTCACCAATCTACATTACAAACTGCTGCTCACCATTCTACACAATAAGCTGCTGCTAAACAATCTTTATTTTAATCTGCTGCTCACCAAAACTACATTATAAACTGCTGCTCATCAATCAACATTATAAACTGCTGCTCTCCAATCTAGACTATACATTTCTACTTACCAATCTATATTATAAACTGCTGCTCACCAATCTACATTATAATCTGCTTCTTACCATTCTACACTATAAACTGTTGCTCATCAAACTAAACTATTCATGGCTGCAAACCAATCTACATTGTAAACGACTTCTCGCCATTCTACACTATAAACTGTTGCTCATCAATATAAACTATAAACGGCTGCTCACCAATCTACATTATAAACAATACATTTGCAATACATCTCAAGGTGTGTAAAACGGGTTGTTTACTATTTACTTATCATACATGTTTTATATCACTAAGCTTCTACTCAGAATTATAATGAGAAGAACAAGGAAGAATATAAAAATGGAAATTGATGAAGAACAATTGTGGAAGGAAAAGGTACAAACAATGCCATATACACATTACAAACACTATTAGAAAGATCAGTAGAGACAAAGAAAGACATATATTTGTGCTTCATAGATTATACTAAGGTATTTGATAAAGTAAAACATGATGAACTGATTAAAATGTTGGAAGATATTAACATTGAAAGGAAAGTTCTCAGAATAATTTTTAAAAAGTATTTACTGGAACCAAACAACAGCGATTAAAATGGGAAATAAAGAAGGAAATTATTAACACATAAAGATGAGAGTAATACAGGGATGTGTTTTGTCACTGGATCTATTCTCCCTCTATAGCGAGGTAATAATTAGAGAGATCAAAGAAAAGCCAAGAATAATATTTGGAAGTTATAATATAAATGATATACGCTATGCAGATGACACCGTATTGATAACGGATAATGCAACAGATCTACAACAATTGTTGGACATTGTAGTATCAGAGAATGCAAAGAAAGGAATCTCCCTGAATATCAAGAAAACAGTAACAATGGTGATCTCAAAGAAACAGGTGACACGCAAATGTGAAATAGAGATAAAAGGGAAAAGTCTTCACCAAGTGGATAGTTTTAAATATCTATGGACATTAATAACATCAGATGGAAGATGCACGGCAGAGATCAAGAGCAGAATAGGGAAAACAAAGGCTGCATTTCAGAAAATGAAGAATATCTTATGCAATAAGTCACTATCATTGAATGTAAGAAAGAGTGTGCTGAAGGGCAATACAGAACCTGTTTTGCTGTTTGGCTGTGAATCTTGGAATGTAAATGAACAAATTAGGAAGAGATTGGAAGCAACAGAGATATGGTTCCTGAGACGAATGTTGCGAATTCCTTGGACTGCCAAAGTAACGAACAACGAATGCCTTAAAGAGGCTAAAGAAACTAGAACATTATATACAACAATAAGAAAGAGACAAACAACTTTTTTGTCATGTGATGAGAAGAGAGGCGATGGACAACATCGTGACAACTGGAAAGATCGAGGGGAAGAGAGGCACAGGCAGACCACGAGAAATGATATTGGATGGATTGCGACTGTGGCATGGAGGAATATCAACGACAGAGTTGATCTAGAAAACTAAAGACCGAGATCTGAGGAGCGTCATGAACGCTTATGCCAGTCGGCACAGCACTTGATGGTGACATGCTTCATATATCATGACAGGGAATTCATAACTCAACAGACATGTAATGCTTATGCAAAGAAAAACAGTCGGAACATAAAGAAACGGAAAATATATTTAATCTGTACTGTCCGCAGACAACCATATTATGAGAAATAGAAGACACACGACAGGTCAAACCGGCCTACAACTGACACCAAGAAATGCCTTGGGAAGTAAAGGCTGCCAGTGTGATACTTACCCATCACATACTGATTGCCGATTGGTCTATACACATCTGGGTCTGGAACTGTGTGCCCTAAGCACCTTGTACAAGAAAATACACCCGAGAAAGTGCCATGTACTATCTGGGACAAGACTCCAAAAACTCAATAATTGTTTGACGAATTGGTTGTGCCCCGGTGTCAGATTGTTGTTCCCAGAATCTGCATGTAGTTAATATCCCGTTTGTCTGTTTCTAAACGTTGTCATGGCGGTGTACAAAAACTCTAATAAATGGCCGCTTCGTCGTGTCTGTTTGACCGGAAAGCATGTCAGCAAAGGAAGTGGACAAAAGATTAATGAAGCAATCATTAATGCTGTTATCAGATAAGAAGTGTGCGCAACGCTTAGACGGCCAGTTAGATGATGCTTGAGAATCTTCGGGTCAAAGGTAACGAAATGACAATCAGCATTTCTGCACATGTTTTCGGAAGAAAAATACTTTAAAATATCCGTACAGACAAAGAAATCGATCTGCAGGAAAGCTGCCGACAATACACGGAGAAACGCCGACGGTTGGGAAAATGAAGTACGGAATATGCAGAGCGGCGTGATTGCTGATACATTTCATATGATATACATATTAGCTGCATAGTTAGAAGCGTCTGTTTCTCCAATCACCACGAGATAAAAAAACGAGATATCTAGACTCTTGATATCCTTGACATGACGTCTCCGTGCAGTTTCCTCGATTCTGAACTGCTCCAGTTTGCTGTCCAAGAATATAATTGACTTCGCCGATCCGAGTCGAAGGTTGTACTGACGCAGTTCGTAATCCCGCATACCGCGTTCGAAACACAGCTGTGGGCGATTTGGCAGCCAACTGCCTTACGTTTGTTTTTATCAAAAGGTGAGGTGACCGGTCGTTCAGAAAGCAATGGCAAACTACTGAATGTAAACTTGCCCAGGAATTACGAACAGCCAAACAACGATGAGGTTGACTGCTACGTCCTGTAAACTATATGCATCTAACTTTAACGCCGATCAGAGCAACCAGCCAATATTACATCAGTTCTGATGGCTAATGTCACAGTATTCTATTGAGTCTTTCAGGATGTTTGTGCGTGAACTTATTCGATCCAACGCTTGATCGTTTGACTTTGTCTAACGTGATATTAAATAGTTTAATTGAAAACAGCTTATTTGCAACGCGTGTGCACGGTCAGCTCATTACAGCTGTGATTTTCAGATTATACTATGATGCTTGTGACTCTAGCCCGCGGATGAAGATTTAGATATGTTTCTTTACCTGGAACTTTGAGCTCATCAGTTTCCAACATAAATCCTGTGAAAGTGTCTGAGCAGCGTGGTGACATTTGTACTCTTTTCTTGTGTAATAAGAGATCAGTTCTGATGTTGCTGGGGCGTTTCGCCACATTTTTGTTTGCTTGATTACAATACATCAACTGTTTCAACTTTAGTTTTTTTTTTTTTTCTTTTTTTTTTTCTTTTTCTTACAGTACATCAAATATTGCATATAGAGGTTTTGTTTATTTGATTACAATACACCAACTGTTTTAACTAGAGCTTTTGTTTATTTGATGACAATTCATCAACTGTTTCAACTAGAGGTTTTTTGTTGTGGTTTGATTACAATAACGTGCATGTTTCTATTCGAGGTTATGTATATCTGACTGTCGCACATCATATTTTTCTACTGCACCTGCTGTATATTATTGATGCTAACAGTCCAAAAGGTTTCTGAGCGCATTAATTAAAGTTTGGTTTAAATATCCGTGTATAATGAAGCTAGTTATGTCAGTAAAGGGTTCGACTGAATGCCCCGCAGAACTAACTAATTGTCAGCCTAAATCCCCCCTTCCTTTAGTGCATGACAACTGAAGAATAATAAGAGTGTTTCATGCTTGCTTGTGATTGATGGCCAAATTATAGATATTGTTGGGTGATAGCAAGTCTCTTGTTTGAAGTGTGGAGAGAGGGAGGGGAATATCGATATCTCACAACCCCTTCAATGGGACAACTTGGTGACAATTCTCCCGCAGTTGGATTTCTCTCAGGAAATGTCTTTGATCATGGCAGTTGTTGTTTGTACAACTAGTATTATCAAATAGTGAAGTATAAATGTACATAAATACATCAGTAAATTGTCACGGCTGGTTGTTTACTCACACCAATGCGATGGCGTGTCCGCTTCGCTGCTGGTGACCATGCGTTCGAGTCCATATCGAGGAGAGGTATCATTTTACAAGTCTTCTTAATTTTAATACTTCGCTGTGACACTAATATTCAATGGCGCATGACTGCCTTTCAGCTGGTTTGTTAAATATATGTTTAACAGCTAAATGTTGCCACAGAAAATATAACTGTTCATAGTATTGCGTGTTTTGTCGCTGTTAGTTATTTAGTTAGTTAGTTGGTTAGTTATCTCATGGGGTATCATCCCTATTCTCCGTATATGTCCTAACGTGCTCTATCCTCCTCCCTCCCAACATATACATCTGCGGCAGGCGGCCAGTTATGTTTCGGTTGAAGAGGCCCCTCATTCGCCGATATGCCTCTCGTGCCTGGCCGCGCCAGTTCTTACTCCCATGTCTGTCATTTTGCATGACGATGTGGATTCACTGCCGTCAAAGTCCTCCGCTCTCGACATCTCTCCAAAGTCATTACTAATATCAGCACGATCAATAGGCTGGCCGTCTGTGGGAGATGCAGAGCCGGCAAGTTTATCAGCTCCGTCATTTCCCTCAACTCCCGCATGTCCCGGAAGGAAGATGAAGTTGACTCTACGAACAGCAGATCTGCGCAGCGATTCAATCCATTGTCTGCGTATACAACTTACCTCAACATTTCGGATCATGATCATTGAATCACTTAATACAAATCAAAAAGGTGTTGCATGTCAAAACCACACTTTTTGGTTGTTCGTGATTCCTGACCAAGTTTACGTTCTGTAGTTTTCCATTGATTCCTGAACTACCCGCATCCATACCCTAAAACCCAACGAAAGGCAGTCTGCTGCCAAATCGCCCACAGCTGTTTCTACCGCGGGTGTGCGGAATTACGAAATGCGTCTGTGACTCCTTTGCCATGGAGCTGGCTAGTACACAAACAAAAACGTGAGTATAAATCTGTAATTCCAGCCATATGCAATCCCGTGAAACTGCCATCACTTCTATCGTCATGCTCATAGTGTTAGAGCGGACACTGCTGGTTCTTGATGGTTCAGCCTACTGAGCATAAAAAGAAATGCCCACGCATTTGTAAGCTGCTGTATGACAGATCCATCTATATACGTAATCACATGGAAATCATATGAATGTTTACCGAAGAGCGCATTGACCTATGCATTGGCGGCAGCAGGGTTCTGCTCACTGTACCTCCTGTCAAGCGTGACAATGCAATAGAGGTTTCAATTAAGCGTTGGATGCAAAGACACAAATTCCTTGCCGGGAATGATACTGATAAGACTGCAGACCTACCTGACAACATCTTTCACCTGACTCATCCATGATTTGCCCCTCTTTAGCCTGTAACCATTTCCTCTGAATAGAGCTTGATACAGAGTGTACTGCTCATCTGCACTTATTTTCAAGTGTTCATTCTGTTGTTCATAGTCGGAAAGTGAAGGAGGTGTTTCTCGTGCAGCCCAAAATAATACTCATGGCTTAATGTTGTATCTTTTTATGCTGTCCAATCTGTGTAGGGCTGAAAGTAAATATGGTCAGAGCGTAGTCGATTGGTGAAAGTACCAGTGCTTGGAACAGACGTATTAAGTCTGTGTTCGATATAGGCGGTTGCCATAACTCTCATTACTGACAGCCCTTTTCGAGCTTTTGTTGTAACATAATCGACATGATCACTGGAGGGAGACTACGATTCAAACTTCAGGACAGATATGTCATCAACGTGACTCTGATCATACTGTTCCCATCCGCTCTTACTGCTGGCAGGTCTGTTGTAACAATATTATTGTTTAAGGATAACAAGGATAAATTGATGCCTTTGCTGAGGTGACAACTCTATGACGCAATTTTACGCCATTAGACCGGCCATCGCTCAAAGCGAAGTCAGCTTGCTTGCTTGTGTTCGTTGGCTTGAGCTTCAACGCGAAGTCCTGTATGTCGGATGAAGGCATCCTGTTGTCCAACATCAGTGTGATGTCATACAGGACCTGAGGTTTGCATGAGTATCCGTTGTCCCATGTCTGGCTTACTGGTGTGCAGACTGGTGGTTCTTCGCCGTACAGGCAGACACTTTCCGACTTCGGAGGAATCGGCGAGCCTACTGAATTTAGCTAGGACCCCTAAGGGACCTGTTGCTCAGGACGATCGACAAGGACGCGTCAATAGGTCTTGGCCAGTATATAACCCGGCCCTGCTGCCTTGGAAACACCTCTGCGTCCCGCGAAGTCAGATTTCTAGAAACGGTGGGAAAATCTAAGTTCGTGACTACCACTACAGCACAGTCATAGAACGTTTGACATTCCTACTTTAATTGTATGCTGAAATATATTCACTGGTTACCAAGTTGTCGCTGAAAGTCCAGACTAAGATAAGGCGTTCAGCCAGACAGACGTCTGAACTTAACATGGCGGAAGTAGCCCTGAGATATTTAGTCAAATGGAGATAAAGATAGTCTAATGAGGGCAAACAGGGAAGACACGAGTGTAGCAGCATATTGGAATGTATGTAAGACGTAACGTTAATCGCTTCTCCGAGCTGCGGCCGAAGCATGTTTCAGACGCACGCCGTAGTGTCAGTCATAATTCATTGACAGGTGAAACTACAGTCTAAAGTGAAAGTAGGGGAGGAGTTAAAGAATACTGGACTTGGTAAGTCCAGGTTTCAGCCCATAGTTAAAAGGGGAAGAGAGAAGACGATAATCAGGGTCAGTTTTTAAACTACAGCATTGCCGAGACAAACTCAGACTCGAACACGTATTGCATACCCTGTAAGCCTTCCTGGTGAGATATTATCATCTCGTTCTGTCCGACTTCAGTAAGAAATCTTATGGCAGAATTTTCTAGCTATAAACTCAGATAACACCAACATAAGTTTTATCGTTTTGTCTTATGTTCTGAGGGCCTGAGTTAATTTTCTGTTTCTATTTACTCTTTCAAACTTCAAGCTTGTGGATTTTCTTTGTCACTTATTGTTTCAGCTCTTGTCTTTACTGGTTCACTGTTAAATTTTTTTTTTTAAATTGTTTTACGGGATAATTTGGACACTTGCAACATTATTCAAGTACTCATTTGCTTGAAGTATTCATGTACAGGATAGACATTGTGATTCCTCCTGTATGGAGCGGATGCACATTGGAGACTGAATACTCAGGAGAAATTCCTGAGGGCAAGCAATGTATTGATAGCGTCCAAAATAGCATTGTTTATTTCGACCACCACTTCGAATGCCTACCAAGATAGATGTGAAACCACTTGGAGGGAGAAATATTACCAGTTCACCTTGTCTGCATGATAGTGACTGCATACGGATAGACAGAAGACTTAGGACTCATTAATCAAGGCGGGTACAGGGAAGGCCTTTGATGTTCCACAGGAATGTGCGACTAAAGCCCTTCCGACAGACAGTGAGAGAAAGAGAGAGAGAGAGAGAGAGAGAGAGAGGAGCGTGAGAGAGAGAGAGAGAGAGAGAGAGAGAGAGAGAGAGAAAGAGGGGGATAGTAAATAAGGTGAACTAAGATGGGGAAACACTCATTTATAAAGGGCTATGATAATACATATATGCGATATGAATTATATATGTTTAGGTGTATACAAATTTGCGTTCTGAATTATATATATATATATATATATATATATATATATATATATATATATATATATATATATATATATATATATATATATATGCACGCACGCACGCACGCACACACACACACACACACACACACACACACACACATTTTGTTGACTGTTCAGGCAAGTCTTTTTACGTTCAGTAGTTTGCCATTGCTTTCTGAACGACCGGCTCACACACCCCCCGTAAGTTACTAGCGCGGCGCGACCCGCTGCCGATTCTCGCAGCTGTTGTTTTCCCCACGTGTTAAGGTGGGTATATATTGTTATGTTAAGAAAATCCTAACCTGCACATTTCGCGGCGACTGCACTAGCCAGGCGGCCTTAATTCCTCAGGCTCAAAGACTCCTCTGCCATACACCGCAAGGTACTATATTGGCAGTAAATGACAGTTATAGTTTATATATATATATATATATATATATATATATATATATATATATATATATATATATATATTGTACATATTTTGTATGGATATTTTGCCCTGGCCATGTGGGGTGCAGGGGAATGAATAGGCTGTTAGGCTAGCAGGGAGTGCACCTCTTGGTGGTATCTTGCCTATGGACAATAGGGAGATAGTGGTGCACTTGTGGGACCAGGTGAAGAAGGCGGAGGAACAGATTGAGAACCCATATGTGGAAAGAATGAGATTGCGGGGGATCGGCAGGGGTTCTGGATGAATCTCAAAACTGAGAGGGAAGACAAGGAGAACTTTTAATCAGATAGCGGTGTGCCTGTTCATTCCCCAGCACACCAGAATGCTCCGGAGAAAAGATCCAGACGATGCTTGTCACCCGTGACTTCCAAAGCGAAGCACGCCACTCTGCACGAAGCATGCCTGTCCTCACCCTACTCAGCATGCTTTCTGAGTAAGTTACAATCACGATGTGTGTGTATCGTATTCTCCATCCAACGGAGAGCTGCACTGACCGCCTCCACCTCCATTCTTAAGCTAGATATTGTGGTATCATATGCAAGGCTCTCTTGCACCAAACGTCGACCATTAGCTTTTGCTAAGAACCCCCAGGCATTAATCCTGCCTCTCAACACCGAACCATCTGTGTGTATAATCACATCACCCGGGCGAGCATTATCCTGAATTAGTTGCTGGATTTCCACGTCTGTGGCCCCTGCTGGCCACTCCCTGTACTTCCGGTTCAATGTGATTATAACTCGTCACAGGTTTGACTGTTCCGCTGTCACTATGTATCACTCCTCTTCTCGCCTACTGTTCTCCAAGATGCACACTGTCTGATCGTATGCTCCGCCTGAGCCATCCATGACTTCCCTCTTTTCAATCGCTGACCCTTAACTGCGTTTAGCGCCTCATGCAACGGGTTATCATTGTCAGCAACTACTCTGAGGTATGCCTTCGCCTGCATCACATTGAGCCTACCAGCAACAGTCAGCAAACCAAGGATGTAACACACTACTGGGGTGTCTCTGGTGCATCTCGGAATGACCAACATAGCTTCGTTCTGTATGCGTTCTAATTTCACCAACTGACTCTTTGAGACAGTGAGCTATCCTAGTCCATAATCAATCACTGAGAGGATCAAGTGCTGGTATAGTGTGAAAAGCATTCTCTGCTCTATGTCCATTGCAGCCATAGATTCAAGTGCATTGAGTCCCTTTTGAGATCTTGTCACAACCGTCTCCAAATAGTCCTTGAAGGACAGGCTTCTGTCAAATGTGATTCCCTGATACTTCAGTTTGTTCTCTCTGCTGACTCTTCTACCATCTATCTTGAGGCTTGGGACATCAGTTCTCACAATCCTGTTGTCCAGACAGCTTCCTTTTCCGGGTGGATGACAGCACTCATTTCAGTGCAACAGTCGATCACTTTGTCTACTGTCGCCTGTAGCACCTGGGCTGTTTGCTCCCTATCTCTCCCCTGCCTATATGCAAGAATATCATCTGCAAATGTTAGTATCCTTCCAACCCCTGGTGCTTCTAGGTTTGCAATCTTGCTGCTATACACGTTAAAGAGCAACGGTGAGATTGCGGATCCCTGTGTCAGTCATGGGGTTAAAATATGTGGCTTTGAGGTCCATGTACCCAGGCGGAGAGCAACCGGACTGGAGTGCAGGACGGCCGCTATCCTGTTCACTAACCAGGGATTGACCCACTTTTCCATCAGTTCAGTCAACAAAATATCATAGCTAACTCTGTTGTACGCATCCTCGAGATCAAGCGTTACCGGTGTCGCTTGTCGTCCCGGGTGGAACGTGGAATCAACAAGCACACCTTTAAGCTTATTATACTTTGGGATTATTGACAGACCTCTGTCTACACTCCTCCCTTCTGTCTTCTATTCCATATATCTCTCTCTTTCTCTCTCTCTCTCTCTCTCTCTCTCTCTCTCTCTCTCTCTCTCTCTCTCTCTCTCTCTCTTATTCCTTCATCACATACTCCGACAACAGTTTCCTTCAACAATTAATAAAATATTTATTAATTAAAACTATGTCTGGTGTATGTATGGACTGTGTATATGTAGTTGGTAGTGTCTTCTATTGTGAGTGCAAGATAGGACTCTGAATGTCTAGTATCCGTATCACATCTATCAGCTGCATACGGCCAAGCACAAGACCTCACACACATATGGACAGCTCTCACCCTGGATGCTCCGCTCCGCTTGAGTCTGGCCGTAATCCAATTATAGAAAACAAATGTTCAATGTCTATCACCAGACATTGAATGCGATTAAGGTAAGTCACTGAAAAACACATATGTCCTGGTTTTGGAAGTTGTACCATCCATCACGGAAAAACACACCACCACTGTCTATCAATGTCTCTAGATCGACTTAACAGTTTTTGAATATATGTAACCTGTTCTTGAATTCTTCAATGTTTCTTTTAGGTGATTACCCACTTCAAATATATTTAGCCTATGTTGTTCTGCGTTGTTCTAGTGAAGTACTTTCACTGCAACAGTGAAGTAACTTTTTTTCTTTTTATCTTCTCTGAGTAAGTCAGGAGTTTAGTAGAACCTGTGGGAGATATATTTAATCAGGTGATATGAGTCTGCTTCATACTATTTCTTATGTGAGAGCCTTTCTCCAGCCATACTGAGAAGCTTCCGAAAGATACTCTGACATAAGACAGATGAATACACTAAGTCTAAACGATTAGCTAAACGAAGGAAATGGTAATAGCCAGCACAGACACCTTGTTCTCTATACTAGACTATTAAGCTAAAGCTAAATACCTTATATAATCTATGTTAGTCCATGAATTGAAATATATATAAGCACATATGCACTAATATCCCATCGCCTTTAAACAATAAGGGACTATAATTTCGTTTCTTTATTAAGGACACATAGATATTCTCCGTCCAGTTTGGGAGCACACACTGACTACAAAAACAAGTTTACACTATTTATACGCAGTTTCCGATACTCCGTTATTGTTTGATGTTCATACATCAACAATAAACTTTGCCGTGATTCCCCTATCAAAGGTTTGTGAAGTCACGTATTCGTTCGTTGCGCTCCGTGCTCCTGTCCGCTCCGTTCTCCCCGCTTCTCCATACGCTCGTACATCAATCAGTTTTAACTCTTTGATCAGCCTCTTCGTGTGTTCCCCAACCCGATGTATCGGTGTCTCCGTTGCTCGTCCGATAAGATCGGCAGTCACTGACCCCTTATCACAACTATATTTTTCTTCTTTATCATTCGGTCAATAACCCACACTTTGTCCTCGCTCAAAATTGAAGGCTCGATTGTTATTCTGACTCACGGTTCATAATTTTCCATCTTCACATATTGCAATTAATTTTATATGTAAGTTATCGAGGAATCACTAAACTCGCAGTTTCCCTTGACAACCGGTATCGTTTCCTGTCTACTCTGGAACCCCTCAAAAACGTCAAACGCAAAAGTGGCTGCCTTTGACCATATATCTTTTCTTTACCTGTAGCTCCTCGGGCCATTTGGAAGAAGCTTCCCTCTTTCCAAAAACTCTTGCAGCTTGACGGCGACTATCTTCTCTAAATCTTTCCCAAATGTATTTTGAAGGGTGATGATCCTAAAGCCGCTAAGCTTTGAATGATCCTTGAATGGTTTTGGGAGAGGGATGAGATAGCTGTGTACCCAATCCCGCGGTACTGAAGCTGTCCTAATGCTCTGGTTAAAGCAGTCGGTCATCTCCTTCAGATCTACATCGCTCAAAGCCTTCATGTGGCCATACCTGACCCTATCAGGCCCTGGTGCCGTGTCTTTTGCCTATCAAAATATGTTTAACATCCTCAACCCGTATGATTTCTTCATAATGCATATCCTTTTGGTGCCAGATAACTCCTCTCTAACTGCATCCCTGGTGTCCGCATCATCATGATTGGTCTGCTCTAAAAATCTCTGGAGAAACGCCTCCTCTTTCTCTCTTTGTATGTTGTCACTCGCACACCATCATCTCTATAAATTGTTCCCACTGTCATAGGCCGATCTTTTCTTTGTAATTGTCTCTTCAGTTTCCACAATTTTCGCAGTGTTTTATCACTTCCAATCTCCTTCATGAAACATTCCCACGTTCCCTTTTTTGCACATATACCCTTGCGGGCTGTTGGCTTGCCGAGACTACTGTCTGTTCCACTTTTCACATTGGGCAGTGAGAAGCATTTTGTGTGATATTTACTGGCACAGGAACGGAGTATAATGGGGACAATACGTTGCCGTGAATGTGGAACCGCGGCTAACTAACTAACTAAATGTTTGTGTAGCTTAAGTGCTGTACACTTGAGCATCAAGGGACTGTTTCTTTAATCAGCATGCAAGAAACATTTGTACCGACAGTCGTCTCTGGGGTCTGGAGTGTAGGGGATCTGCAGCTGCACTCAGAACTAAAAACCAGTGTGAGAAAATATGACTTCTGACAAAGCCATACAGGTATTTACTTTTCTGCCTTCCTCTCGTTCTCTTCTCCTCAGTATTACCAGTTGTCATCAAGTTCTACAATGTATTTCTTCTCATAACGTTTCCAACACTCTGAGACTGTCTACGTCTAATTTCTCTAATCAGTTTAGGGTTTTCATCTGCTTCTTGTAGGGCTTGTTCATTGCTTTTTTGTTATGTCAGAAACCAAATTTCCACAGCCATCAGATGTTTTTCAGCTTGTCCACGCTTCACATCCATACAAAAGTACAGGTTCTACGTAGCACCTGAATACTCTTTTTATCGTTGCAAACGACATATTTTTATTGGTCAGTATGTTATCCATCTTGCAAACGGCTGCCTTTGCGATGGCGATTCTTGTTCTAATGATATAACTATTCCGAAAGTTAAAGAATATAACCATTTACATGTATTTGTACCATTGTGGTATTTCCGTCTTCCTAGTATCTACCATAGTCTGTTTTTTTCTTACAATTTAATTCTTACCCTGTTTGCAACAACCGTATCACTAAATGTTGCAGATCCTGCTCATTGTCTGCAGTCAGTGGTGTATCATTGATGTGTTATTGATGTTACAACTGTCACTTGTTTTCCTGAGAGGAAGTTGGAATCAACAAGCACATCTTCAAACTTATTATCTGTTGGGATTATTGACTGACTTTTGTCTACACTCCTCTCTTCTGTCTTCCCTTCCATATATCTATTTCTTTCACTCTCTCTCTGTTATTCCTTCAACACATACTCCGACAACAGTTCCTTTCAACAATAAACAAAAGATTTATTAATAAAAACTATGTCTGGTGTATGTATGGACTTTGTAAGCGTAGTTGATAGTGTATTCTATTGTTGGTGCCAGAATGAACTCTTAATGTCTATCAGCGGTGTTGCTTCTCGCCCAGTCATTCTTCAAGATCACAGGACAACACATCAAACAGGACAGAGCTCACCCTGGATGATCCGGATGCTTGAGTCTGATGATAAATCCGTTATTGAATGAAACAAAACTGTTCACCACTGATTCACTGTACCGTAATAAAAGTCCCGTAAGTTTATGACTGCACCCGAGTCTGTTTCATGACGGTAAGTATCCAATCATCGGAAAACACCACATCGTCACAGTTCTTCCTATTGTCTTATTACTAGCAATGTTTTTACTTGTCTATTCTTTCTTCCCTATGCATACAAGACGTATGTAGTTGTAAGTATCCCTGCTTGCCACAGGTTAACATCTTTTCCTTTTAAGTGCTTTAGTGGTATATTCGTTTGAGCATACAGTGTTCTGTATTTGACTTTACTTTATCAAGTCTTCATCTTAAAACCTGTCTATGTTCTTTTTGGTTCTAAGTAAGTACTGTATTTACTCCCGTGTAGTACTCTTCATCTCTTCTCTGATTTCACTAGGAGATTGGAACCTTATAATTATCCTTGTCTGAATTGGGGGTACTAATGCACAATAGATACACAAACGTTCTTCCGAACGCCGCACCACCCTTTTCATACTCCCTTGTCTCATGGAAATCAAGAATCACACTAAACTTCTACAAAGAAGTGGCCACTGTTTATAGGTCATTTTTGCCGCATAGTCCTTGACCTTTAAACACGTGCGCCTGGTCCCTCAACCCGACATTTCGTGATTGTTGAGCAGTGAATTAACCTCGTCATCCTACACTCTCGTTGACCTGTGCCGCTGTTATTTCTACGTTAACACTTCAACCCGTTAACATTAGGGTCATTGACTCCGGTCACACCGTTGTTGGTTATCCTTACTGTTCTGTTTGTTAATCCTTCTCCTACCTGGTTAGTCGGTGTATAAAGTCGTCTATCTGGGAATCATTAACTCTCATTATATCACGACAACAACTCCCAATGTTGATTCCTTCCATATCTTCTACATTTCGTGAAATATTTTCACTGTACAGTGAAAAAAGATCTCGAGACATTACATATCAGTATCGCACGCCTCTCTTAAAAGGCTGATTTTGACCTATTTGATTATCAATCTTTATGTCAGCTTGTTGTTTCCAAAATAAGTTTTCTACAAGTCTAAGGTTTTTCCCATCAATTTGTTGATCGGTAGGATCTTCATCATGTTGACATGTCTTAATTTATCGAAAGTCTTTGTGTAGTCAATAAAGCAATGATGTCGACCTTTGTTTACTTCTATAGATCGTTAAATTAATGTTCTCAGCATATACACCTCATTTACAGTACTCTTGCCTTCTAGAAACCCACATTGCTCTTCTCATATTTCTGGTTGTATTTTCTTCCTGACTCTTTACATGATGACTCGTAGCAAAATCTTCGTGATGTGGGTCATTATACTTACGGTACTAATTGTTGTGCTAGCTGTTGATAAAATCCCAAGGCTCTTGATTTCTTCGGTATTACAATAAATATATAATTATATAATTCAGGAGTTATAACTGCAGTATCATATATTGTGTTAAGCAGTCTGGTATTCCACATATCGTGTGCGAAAAACAACTGCTGGCGATTTTACAGCATACTGCCTTGCGTTTTTTTTTTTTTTTTTTTAATTGTATTAGTGTCAGTGTATTTAGAATGCAATTGCAAACTACTGAACATAAACTTGCCAAGAAATCACATACACCACACAAATGTTGGGTTTGACTACGAGGTCTTGTAAAAGATATGCAACTAACTAATTTTCCGTTAGATCGCCTCCTTGACTGAAGTATGTAGGGAAGACAATCTTAAAACTAGCAAAGCCTATACAGACATGAGCAAAGACCAGGACTATCATTAATTCATAATCAATCAATCAATCAATCATGTGCCATGCCGGAAAGCGTGGGCGGTCATGACTCGCCATTTCACTCGATCACCAATGTCGTGGATCAGCTCAGTGTTCCTGTCTCGTCCATGCCATGTGGTCAAGCCATCCAGGTATTTTCCTCTCGGTCTTCCTCTTGGTCTGTTCCCCTCGATCTTGTCAGTTGTCACTAAGTTCTCCAATCCATTTCTTCTCATAACATGTCCAAAAAATTTTGACTGTCTACGTCTAATTTCTCTAATCAGTTTACGATGTTCATTTGTCTCCTGTAGTACTTGGTCATTGGTTTTTCTGTCTGTCCATGGACAGACATATGAACTTTTAATTATCAATTGTAAGCAATGACAAGCTATATTACCCCTGTTATGAACAACATATTTATATCAACTATCTTATAACAGTGGCTACTCTTCAAGGTATACTAAAAGGTGATACATCAGGTTTGTTATGTGTAAATGTTATACAGTTATTTGTGCATCTAGAAACACTGCACTGAATATAACAAGTGATGTGTGAAAACACATCAACTGTAGTGTTCAATTGTGTGGAAACACCTTATCGGCTGCAGTGTTTAATTTATGTTTGGCATTGCCACTATGACAGTAGGGTCCTAGAAGTGTTCTAGGGAATCACCACATGTTATTATGTTTTCATGCTGTGTGGAAACACGCCACATACTCGTGTTTAACTTCTTCTTCTTCAGCGTTCCGAGCCATTGAGGTTCTTTGCTGCAAATACAATCCGTCTCCATTCGTCTCTCTGGTGGACCTTCTCTTGTCAGTCGTTGATTCCAAGTGCTTGTAGGTCTGTACATGTATTATCTCTCCACCGCCTTCTTGGTCTACCTCGGGGTCTACGGTCATTTATTTCCTGAGTGTAAGCGAGTTTTGTTTCCCTATTATCTTCCATTCTTTCTATATGCCCCAGCCATTGTAGTCTATTAGACTTCATGATACCAGTGATTAGCGGGGACTTAAAACAGATTATAAATGTCTTTGTTACTTCTTCTTTTCCACTCTCCACTTTGTGTATCCCTAATGGGTCCAAAGATGCGTCTTAAAATTTTGTTCTCAAAGGTTTGTAACAAGGCTTCGTCTCCTTTCGTTGTACTCCAGGTTTCAGAGCCATACAGCACAACTGGTCTGATCAGTGTTTTGTATATTGTGATTTTGGTGTTACGAGATAGCGCCTTTGATTTTAGTAGATGTTGTAGTGCATAGTATATCTTATTTCCAGAGTTGATTCTAGTTTGTATTTCTTCCCTTATGATGTTGGAGCAGTTGAAGATTGTACCCAGGTATTTGTATGTTTCCGTTCTTTTAATGGTCATATTATCTATTTGTATGTGGCCAGAGTTTCTAGCCATTCCGTCTCTTGAAATTACCATATATTCTGTCTTATCTTGGTTGATAACCAGCCCCATCTGTTGGGCTTTTCCCTTTAAGTGAGTCAATATTTCCAATGTCTTTTGTTCACTTTGCCCTATAATATCTATATCATCTGCATAACCAAGCAGCTTGGATGTTCCTCCAATATCACATTCCTCCTTTACCTTCCTTACAACTTTCTCTAGAGCCAGATTGAAGAGTAGCGGCGATAGTGCATCACCCTGTTTCAAGCCAGATGTTATTTGGAAGGGGTCTGATTTCCTGCCTTTATATGTTACTATATTATAAGTATCTTCCATGCATAGTCTGGTCATGTTGATTAACTTCCTTGGTATTCCAAATTCCTGCATAGCATTCCATAGACTATTCCTATGTACACTATCATAAGCCTTTTTAAAATCCACAAAAATGTTATGGAGATCTCTTTTATATTCCCAATGTTTCTCGGCTATTTGTCGTAAGATAAATATCTGATCTATTGTTGATCTGTTTTGTCTAAAACCCGCCTGGTAGTCACCTAATATGTCTTCTGAATATGGTTTTAGTCTATTTAGTAATACTGCGGATAGTATCTTATAGCTTGTGGACAGTAGTGATATTCCTCTATAATTTCCACATTGGAACTTGTCTCCTTTCTTAAAGATAGGTATCAATAATGACTCTTTCCAGTCATGGGGTAATTCTTCTGTCCTCCAGATTCTTATTATTAGTTCGTATAGCTTTAGATGTAATGCATGGCCACCTGCCTTTATAAATTCAGCAGCAATTCCATCAGTCCCAGTTGCTTTATTGTTTTTAAGTTGTGTGATTACATATAGGATTTCTTCAAATGCAGGTTCTTCAATTTGTGGTTCACACGTTAGAACCTCTTCCTGTGGGAAAGTGTTACTTGGAGCTTCACAATTTAGTAATTCAATAAAATATTCTTTCCACGTGTTGCACATTTCCTCATTGGTATTTATCATATTCCCATTTTTGTCTTTTAAACCATATGTGTTTTGTTGGTGCCCTCGTTACTCGTGTTTAACTGCTCTGTAGAAATATCACATTACAGTTTGGCAATTTTGGACTCAATGATTACCGATGTAACCTATTTAAAATTATAGGAACAAGAATAGCAACTGAATACAGGTGTGACAAAAACAAAAACTATGATAATTAGCAGTGAAAAGGAAAGGTCATCAATGAACATTACAGTAAATGGGCAAATACTAAAGCAAGCAACACGTTTATCTTATCTTAGACATATAATAACACATGATGGTAGAAGTGAAATGGAAATCAAAAAAGAGAATAGGAATGGCCAAACATGCTTTCAACGGCATGAAATCAGTATTAACATCTAGAGAGATTAATCATCATCATCAAGTGCCGTGACGGCTGGCGTAGACGTTCATGGCTCTCCACAGATCTCTGTCTTTGGTGTTCTGGATCAACTCTGCTGATGATATTCCTCCATGCCAACGTCTCAATCCGTCCAGCATCATTTCTCTTGGTCTGCCTCTGCCTCTCTTCCCCTCGATCTTTCCAGTTGTCACGATGTTCTCCAATGCCTCTCTTCTCATCACATGACCACAGAAAGCTGTTTAGAGAGATTAATAACGCATTAAAATAAGAATTGTCAAATGCTACGTATATTCAACGCTACTGTATGGCGCGGAAGCTTGGACATTGAACAAGCAACTAGAAAGTCGCTTAGAAGCCCTGGAGATGTGGATATACAGACGAATAAGTCATATTTCATGGAAACAAAAACAATCAAATGCAGAGGTCCTAGAAAAACTGGGAATGAAGAGAGAGTTCATGAAAGAAATAAAGAGGAGACAAGTGAAATATTTTGGCCACGTTAAAAGACATGATACTCTTATAAAACCATACTGGAAGGCAAGGTTGAGAGCAAGCGAGCAAGAGGTAAACAACGATACAATTGGGAGGATAACATCAAGAAATGGACGAGCATCAGCCTGACAGAATGTACAGTCAGAGCGAGAGATAGACAGTGTTGGAGATCCATTGCAGCCAACCTTCATTGCGGAGAAGGCACCTGACTGATTGATTGGCAGGTGTGAGCCAAAAGTTCTCCGTATACCTAAAGTGGGTAAAATGTGAAGGTGTGGAAATGTAAACGATTACAACTTTAGGGAATAATTCAGACTGTATAAATGTAGGGCAGCTTAAACAAATGAATTAAGAGAAGAAGAAACAGTTTCACGTGGATATATGCTCTATACAATCAGGGTTGTATAAACAAAAGTCACAGTAGTTCAGTTTCTAGCGTGCTTGCCTACCGACCATTCTAATCATGTTTTCCTGCACCATATGTCATGTCTTGACTGCGTCATATTAATGTTTAAGTATACCTTAGTTTTAAAATTAAAAACAAAATACTGGCTTAGTGTATGTAAACACAGGCACCATACTACTATCCACACATAACATTTATTGGCCTTGCTTTAGATATATATCGAACCATTATCGGTCGTTTGCTCTATCCATAGTTGGTTGGGATGTCATACTTTGAAGCTATCCAAACCTCTTTATTTACTGCCTCTTGATGTACTGAGTGCTTGTTGTAATGCTATGGTTTTTCTGATGTGGAATTCTATGCCTTGTGCAAACCCCAGCAGCCTTTCTAGAGCACTGTGTCCAAGAAGTGACGAGTCTTCTCTAGCGTTATTTCTTAGGGAAACATTCTGATCAGAAAAATCATCTTTACCTCTAGTGTATTCTTCTGATGTTTGGGCAAAGGCAATAAAGGATGTGCAACAGTGTTATTTTTTTAAATGCTGGCCTCATATTTCTATCTCCCTGTCCAGCACGCGTTCCTCCGTTGTAAAAAAAAAAAAAACCGCGTTGTGTAGAAAGACATTTGAGCGCTTAGACTTATGTTAGCTGGTACGTCTATTTGTATATTTAACCCGTCCGAGTGACTTATGTTCACAGTGTCACTCTTCTAGATGTTGGCTTCACGTTGTATCCATCCCTGTTTTCCCCGACATTCATATGTATATTTTTTTTTTTTTTTTTTTTTAGCATATCCTTTACAGGACTTAGCTGTCAACACCAGCATCTTTCAGCTGTATGTTGATCTCTTGGCAAGATTACCCTCAGTAGTTTGCCATTGCTTTCTGAGCGGCCGGCTCAGTATACCGCAAGTCACGAGCGGGGATCGAACCGCCTCAGCTCTCGCTCCGCTACGAGACTCTGCGTGATAAACGGGATTACAGAGAGAAAGTGTTGTAACCCCACAGCCAGAGAGACCGGCTCATATGTATATATAAATGTAAATATAAATTCATAAGATTGTGGATGACGGAAAAACACTGTTTGGTTCAAAACATCAAGAATCACGTGCACTTATAAATGTATAAGAATAACGAACGAGCAGAGTTATAGCCCTCGCCTCACCATGTCAATGAAGTAACATTTGTGAAAAATGAATGTTCGTGTTAATTGTATTCATCATTCTCTGTACATGCAATAATTCTTATATTTCTAGTGTATACAATAATACTTATATTTCTAATGTTTGACCATGTACTTAATGGCGCTTTGTGGTCCAAACAGTATTGACATATCTGGATAGATAATATAATAAATACATTATCTATAACTCAGAAAACCGAAAACCGTACAGGAGTCAGCAATGTCGCGTTTGAAGTGAACCTTGGTACGCATTGAAGCTAATGGCTGAACAGATACTGAAGTAGAGCTGAGAAGTAATGGGGCATCATACATACTGGATCATTATGACATGAACTGACTAGCTCCTCGTCTTAGCTTCATTCCCAGATGTCTCTGCGACTCGCATCATACAGGTGCGTAGAGGCCCGTGCTATAGTAGTCGGCAAAATCACTTCATAACCAGATAATGAAGCCAGGTCGCTTTGCTGAAACTCCAATGCACTACTCTCGTGTGCTTTATCCAGTTCTTGTAGTGTAGTCGAACCACTTTGAGATGTCTTCTTATCAGGCTGGATGAAGAACTGTCATAGACACAACTTTGAGCAGACACCACTTAATACACTTACATACATTCGATTACAGCGAAAAGGAAAAAATACCACTTAGGTCAGACCGTTTGAGACAGCCTTCCGTTGCGTGCGAATACAAGTTGTCTGGGTTTAATCTCTTTAAGAGAATACCTATTGTTATATAAATGCCGTTGTAGCTACTCCAGCACCCG